>OX421494.1:8184336-8356836 GCA_949126835.1 Anisus vortex | reverse complement strand
TTTCACCTGAATTTTACTTAGGCCTATCTTTGCAATTATATTTCCTAAACACTGACCTGTAAATACATTTCAAGTGACTTAGACCTTCTTTTTATCATATAGATTGGTTCAGTTTATTGATGGTTTATTCCTATTACTCGCTTATATAGATAAGTGAATAGTGTGAATGATGTAATCAATTCAAGCCTTTATTTGCGCATACACATTTAATATGGAGACGATATAGCCTTTCTTTTTTCTTAGATCAGTGGTTACATAAAATGTATATTTTCCTTAATCGAGAATATACTGTAGATTTTGTTTTTTTAAAAGGAAAACTGGATGTTGGTGAATGTCTTGAAGAAGGAAATTATACACAGGTTCGACTTTTGCTGAAGGCTAGGATCTGTTCTAGGTTCTGGAGTGTGTTCTACGTCTTAAGCTTTGATGGGTACAGTGCCAAGTAAAGACGATGGGCACTGTTCTTGCCACACAATGCCCTAGCTATGCCACGGACTCAGAAAAGCTGGCCCTATAGATCGAATTGGTACAACGGTAATTCTTGACTTACTTTTACTTTCATTCCTATATGATGGATTGCTTTTTATTTATAATTGTTTTTTTTTGTAGATACTGTAGGCCTATAGAAGCTTCTCAAATTTGTTCATAACTTGTTTCATTATTTGTACACAGATTATTCTTTGGACACGAACAGTGTTGATGATTATGGTTATTATCTATAATAATAATGATGATTATTCATACGAAGATGATTGTTATCTAAATGATAACTATGATTATTTGTCTGATGATGATTATTATTAATAGAAAATGATGATTACTTATATGATGATTTTTATTATCTAAATGATGATGATGATTATTTATATGATGATGATTATTATTAATATGATGGTGGTTCTTATATATATATGAAGAGGATAATGATTGATATAGCGCATCTCTCAACGCTAATACATTTAGCATTTAGCGCTTTTGGTATAGATTTCAACGGCAGATGTAAGGGTAACCAAGGCATACAAACACTATCTAAAGAGAAAGTTTTTTGTTCTCGCCACAGACCGAGAAAACTGGAGAGATTTTGTTACTGCCCTATGTGCCAAGGGCGCGACGGGCAGTAAGGAAGTAAGCAAGTAAAGTAATTATCTGACCAGATCAATTTTATGTTTCAGATAATCGATCTAGTTTGTGGTACCATAGAAGTCTCGTAAGAAAAAGCAAACTCCTATTGAATGGTACTCTAGATTCGATGGCCTCAACTCAGTTCAGATAAACAAACTAATGGTCAAAGTCTGTGTAGTGTCCAGGGAGAGTAACCTCTGCTTGCGTCTGGATGACCAGGCGAAATCTATCAAGTTAGACGGCCAATTCGTTTAGTTGGCTTGGGGTCAGTTGGTGGGGAAGGCTACTTCCGGCTGTCAATACTCGTGTACAGGTACCCCCGAGTGGACCATTCAGCTAAAAGAGTTCCAGAAGGTGCATGGCGAGCGTGAGCGACTTAACAACAAATGGAAAACTCAACTTAGACATCACCGACTCAATAAGCAGCGGGCAAGAGATAAAAGCCCTTTATAAAGCCCCAGTTCAATATCTTTGTGACTAACGAGACTTTGCTTTTAAATGTCATTTTGACAAGCTTTCATAATATAATGCTATATTTTGGACACATTTTTTTCTTGTTTTAGGCTGCTAACTCATTTAGTCTAAATTATTTTTGGACAAGCTTCGCCTTAGTTTTTGTCGATTACGCCAGTAAATTACCCTTCGGACCAAACTGATCATAGTTCTGGTGAAGCAGCGTTCACCAGTGTCTTTGGCCACGGCATACTAGGGGATGTGTGGCCAGCACAATGCCAGCCGCCTTTAATTTACCCCAACTGATGTCAGGTACCCCTTTTGAGCTTGTTAGACTCAGGGACACCCTCAAGTCCTGGGAAAAAATCCTAGCCTCCACCAAGATTCGAACCCAGGACCTACGGATCGCCATCCACAGTCGAACGCGTGCCGCTCGGGCACCGTGTCCCATAATACGCCAGTGCTGTGTTATTTTTTAATATAATAAAATGTTGTGAATCATTTTAAAATAGGTATCTGGCACACTTTTTGTTCGGAAAATGAGAATAAAAAACTTTGAAATAATATATAACATAATAAATATAATTTGTATACATGTTTTGATTATTGATAAATAGATGAAACATTAGTTTTTAATCGTTGACAATGGAATTGTCCACGAGTTCATAATTTTTCTGCAATTGCCCTCCCGACCTTCGAAAGTTTCCCCTCTACCTACCACTATTTGCCGCCCACCACCAACTATTTGCCGCCCACCATCAACTATTTGCCGCCCACCATCAACTATTTGCCGCCCACCATCAACTATTTGCCGCCCACCATCAACTATTTGCCGCCCACCATCAACTATTAGCTGCCCACCACCTACACCGTCCACTTTTAGCCCCCCTCCCCCTTACACCATGTTCATTTGGCATTATTAGCTCCCCAAATGTCCGCCATTTTCCATTTCCTACCTTGCCATTCCGCCTACGCTACTGTAGCAGACAGCCAGTTAGTTGACGACCAAGATATCGAAGATCCATTCTTACTTGGCATTAACCATTACCCATGCAATAACATTCCAGTGATAAGCCAAATTAATTGAATATTGGATCTTTCAATCATCCATATCCCGTAGAACCCGTAGTACCATTTAACAAGCCCCCAAGCGATCCACGGTTTAAAAAACAACGTGTAACATTGTTTTTCACATATTTTGTTTCCAAAAGTACAAAGTCCACACACAAAAAAAGTAACCAAGAAAAAAGTAACCAAGAAAAAAGTAACCAAGAAAAAAGTAACCAAGAAAAAAGTAACCAAGAAAAAAGTAACCCAAAAGACTCATTAACTTGGGTTACCAAGTACCGCATTGGTATTTTTTTCTTCTTCACACCTTGTTATATCAGCTGACAAGATTAAATTGTGAGGCCGTGGATGAAGCAGTAATGACAATGTACTCTAAGTCTCCGGTCATTGATACGTGTAAGTTACAACTCCACCCCATCGTTGACCTTTTGGCACTTCGTCAATCAGGCTGAGACCCTGACGATAAATCAAGAGCGGCCTGTTGTTCTACTACGTCGATCTAGCTCTAGGACCACCAGAATAAGAGCTTAGAACTCGGATCCCGAAGGCCATGCATGTCAAACCTATATGGGCTTTTGCAAGCACACTGGTGGTCCGCATAATTGCATGTTATTAGTAGGTTACGGAGCGCACTTCACGAAAACAAATAGTGTTCTATTTTATTCCCTAAGTATTTTACTGTATGAAAAAAAAAAATATATATTGCATCGACCGGGAATCGAACCCGGGTCACCCGCGTGGCAGGCGAGTATTCTACCACTAGACCACCGATGCTCACGTCTAGAGGCAAACGCACAATAGTTTTGATCTTTTATAGAAGTAGTGAAGTTGATGTAAAGGTAAACCTTCTGGCGGTTTGGTCTAAGTCTAACCCTTCACTCCAGGTCTTTAGCCAGTTTTTAATCTATTTGACATTTGATAATGAATAATGCAAAGGTGTTATTAATGTTGTAAATGTCTACACATTCTACGCGTTAAATATAATATAGGCCCTAATTGTTTTTATGTAGCATAGGCTATTATTAGTTTTACGCTTTTGAGCTTTTGAAATTAACGTCACAAAGTTTCCACGAGATCTGTTCCTATGTTACATGTAAACAACCTCCATATTCATATTAATCATATTATTATTATTAGTGATCAGTATAAGAGCATTTGTTTTACTTAGTTCACCCATATTTCTCGATTACAACTTACAACAATAAATCTCACTATTTACCGAGGGTGAGCGTAGGACGCAATAATCTTCTTTAGACTTCAGGCCTATATTCCTAGGCCTATAGGCCTATAGATCTAAAAGCTTAGAAGAAGCGTCTGTAAAAGAAAAAGGTAGGCCCTATTTTATTATTGCAAAATAAAGTTTAGATTAAGCATTAGGCCTAGGCTTAATAAAATCATTTCTTAAGAAGCAACAAATTACATAATTACTGAAAATAACATTGTTTTAGCATAGCTATAGCTTAGTGTCTTTACTAACTACACGATTCATCTACTCATCGGCTATCGGTAGCCTAGAGCCTATGCCTATAGTCTATAGGCACTAGGCTTGCTTTCACTATCCTTTCACTAGCTTACTTATTAGGCTATCAGTTATCTGTTAGCAATATCCCAGCAGGCATGTCCGGGTAAGATTGTATGCTCAAGCAGTTTCATACATGACTATCATTCCACTGAACGAATGCTTAATGTAATAGCTTATTGTAGCCTATTAATCATTTTAAATCTATTTAATTAGAAATTACTGAAATGGAAATATATATATGCCTACTAGGCCTTTATTTACATTTTAACAAATTATAATTAAATTTTGGGGGTTAATGTAATATTTGTTAATACAAGTTTTTGTCTATTCGCTTAAGTCCTAAGTAGGCTACTAAGATAACTTAGACCTATTTATTAAACATGCACTTCTCGATATACACAATCCCCTCTCACTCGACCTACCAATTAATGCCGCCTGAAATTTCTCCTTACATCGTCTAACAATTTCAACTTTTTTTTCGACTAGATCTAGACTAGGCGAATAAATAAAAAAAAAAGAGAGCAATCCAATTCAATGCAAGTAAACAAAACAAATACAATAAAAAAAATCATTGCATTGAAAATACGATTATTAAGATAACATTATACAGGAGATTAAATTCTTGATTGAATCAATACAATGAAGAAGAAGAAGAAACGAGACAGTGTTAAAACCCAGAGTGTCATTTATCACAGAGGATTGAATAATACGGCACCTCACCCAGCGGGCACACCACGTTAAAACGACGGGGGAAAAAACGTGGAAACCACATTTTGCTTGTGGCCTTAATGATTTCTCTAAAAGAGTTTACAGTCTTCGACTTATAAGAACCTGAGGTCTCTACACGGGAACGATTGCGACACTCAAAAAGCATTTACCTTATCCATGAATTATAAAATATGTCGCGTTTTCAATGCTTCTCAATTGACCTGGAATAATATGGGAACTATTTAAAAGACCCCAAGTTGCCATTTATGTTATTCTACGCAGAAAGTCATTTTCGTTAACCCCCCCCCCCCTTCCCTGTTGTTCCCCATAAAATGTTTGGACTTCCCCCATGCGTACTTACAGATTTTATTATCTTTATTAACCACCTAAACCATTGATAATCAAGTCTATACTTATTACATAGAACAATCAAAGTTGTTAATTAAATAAAACTTGTGTAAGGTGAAATTTTATTTAAAGACGCACACAATTTATTGATGTGACGTCACTTTGTCTTAACACCCCGCCATACCCCTCGTCACATATCGCCACAACTAATTTTAATGTTAAACCCTGCACCCCCCCCCCCCATCCCCCCCCCCCAAGTTGAATGGCGTCATTTATCTATTATCCTTATCAGAAAAAAACAAACAAAAAAAACAACAACAAAAAACTTGAATTTAAACGAGCACCAAATATCAATTCCCGCATATTCTTTCTTTGTTTAAACAGTCTGTTGTGATTTATGTCGACCAGGCATCACTTACTTATTGTCTGTCTGATTCACACGTATGCCTTATAACTTGGAAAAGTGCCAAAAGACCGCCATGTTTGATATCCTCTTGGGGCCCTTAAAACGTTTGTGCAGGGCTAAAATATATCATCCTTAATATAATCATCATCATCAAAGATTCCACAATATGTTGCGCGTAGGAATAAGCAAACATAGAAACCAACAATTTTGTTTTTATAGCTATCAATCAAACTTGGCATCTTCAATTCAACACAACAGACAACAAACGTTCGTTCAGACCAGAGGCGCCGCAACACTCTTTTGACATAAGCTTTGTTTTCCCAACCCTTTACCACCCGGCGCTACCCGTGCTGCACTACTAAATTACTACCCGAAAAAAATATGTTCAAATTTGTATGCCATAACATCACATGATTCAGAAGAGTATCATGAGAGGGGTCATTGCGCCTGGCCCCGAGCTACTGACTTGTGACACTTACTTGTCTATTTTTTTTAAAAGTTATTTTGGGGAGTTTTTGCCAAATTGTACCGGTATTGGTTCTCAATGGGCCGTGTTGCCGCTGAGAGTTAACACCCTTGCCACTTTTGCAAGTCAATCTTTTATGACTGACTTGTAATCAGCAGCAATACGGCCTATTAGTCTGATGTGGACTTGCCCTGGAAAGACACAAAATACTCCTCCTTATACCAACACAACTTTGATTCACTTTCCTTTGTTTGTTTAAAATGGACGACTCTCACCTACTGTCAACGAACAAATAAATCTACAAATGGTCATCGTAAAAAGGAAATATTTGATCATTTTCTATTGAAAACAAAGATAAAAAAGAACAAATCAACAACGGCAATAAACTATAAAAAAGAGACCAAAAAAAAACCAAAAAAAAAAAAAAAACCATCGACAACAGAAAGCAAAGAAAAAAAAAACACATCTTCATAGAATTCACTAAAATCTTTACTTCCGATAGGTCAGTTCAGTAGGACCTTTACTCAATACTGTTGGTATTTTCAACTAAAAGTAAGTCAATAGAAGGTCAAGTGGGGATTAAACTGTCCACAGGTGGTATACTCGGAACTATCCAAACGTCTCTGAAAATTACGCAACACATTTTCTTTATGTCTGTGTGTGTATGAGGGGGGGGGGAGAGGGGGCTGTTTTTCTTTGATATTGATTTTGACGTTGTGGGGGTAGCCTCTTAGTTCTCGGAATCAAATTAACTCTTAGAGTCCTAGAGTGTTTGTATCTTATTTAAAGCTAGGGACAGCAAGCTCTACGTGGGTCAAGGCCGAATTTCAGTGGACAACTTCTCGGGACAACTTTGACCACTTCAGACGCCCACCTTACATTGCGTGTTAATAATTTAGGTGGAAGTTCTAACACTACGATGGAAGGGGCCATAATTTTGGTGGAAGTTCTAACACTACGATGGAAGGGGCCATAATTTTGGTGGAAGTTCTAACACTACGATGGAAAGGGCCATAATTTTGGTGGGAGTTTTAATATTAT
The DNA here is from genome assembly GCA_949126835.1 of Anisus vortex. Classification (NCBI taxonomy): domain Eukaryota; kingdom Metazoa; phylum Mollusca; class Gastropoda; family Planorbidae; genus Anisus; species Anisus vortex. Next base: position 8,349,702 of record OX421494.1, on the reverse strand, counting down.
GATTGAAGGGCAATAATTTGTTAGAAGTTCTAATAAAGTCTCTATCTATCTATCCATCTATCCATCTATCCATCTATCCATCTATCCATCTATCCATCTATCCATCTATCCATCTATCCATCTATCCATCTATCCATCTATCCATCTATCCATCTATCCATCTACCCATCTACCCATCTACCCATCTACCCATCTACCCATCTACCCATCTACCCATCTATCCATCTATCCATCTATCCATCTATCCATCTATCCATCTATCCATCTATCCATCTATCCATCTATCCATCTATCCATCTATCCATCTATCCATCTATCCATCTATCCATCTATCCATCTATCCATCTATCCATCTATCCATCTATCCATCTATCCATCTATCCATCTATCCATCTATCCATCTATCCATCTATCCATCTATCCATCTATCCATCTATCCATCTATCCATCTATCCATCTATCCATCTATCCATCTATCCATCTATCCATCTATCCATCTATCCATCTATCCATCTATCCATCTATTTATCTATCCATCTATCCATCTATCCATCTATCCATCTATCCATCTATCCATCTATCCATCTATCCATCTATCCATCTATCCATCTATCCATCTATCCATCTACCCATCTACCCATCTACCCATCTACCCATCTACCCATCTACCCATCTACCCATCTACCCATCTACCCATCTACCCATCTACCCATCTACCCATCTACCCATCTACCCATCTACCCATCTACCCATCTACCCATCTACCCACCTACCCACCTACCCACCTACCCACCTACCCACCTACCCACCTACCCACCTACCCACCTACCCACCTACCCACATACCCACCTACCCACCTACCCACCTACCCATCTACCCATCTATCCATCTATCCATCTATCCATCTATCCATCTATCCATCTACCCATCTACCCATCTACCCATCTACCCATCTACCCATCTACCCATCTACCCATCTACCCATCTACCCATCTACCCATCTACCCATCTACCCATCTACCCATCTACCCATCTACCCATCTACCCATCTACCCATCTACCCACCTACCCACCTACCCACCTACCCACCTACCCACCTACCCACCTACCCACCTACCCACCTACCCACCTACCCACCTATCCACCTATCCACCTATCCACCTATCCACCTATCCACCTATCCACCTATCCATCTATCCATCTATCCATCTATCCATCTATCCATCTATCCATCTATCCATCTATCCATCTATCCATCTATCCATCTATCCATCTATCCATCTATCCATCTATCCATCTATCCATCTATCCATCTATCCATCTATCCATCTATCCATCTATCCATCTTTCCATCTATCCATCTATCCATCTATCCATCTATCCATCTATCCATCTATCCATCTATCCATCTATCCATCTATCCATCTATCCATCTATCCATCTATCCATCTATCCATCTATCCATCTATCCATCTATCCATCTATCCATCTATCCATCTATCCATCTATCCATCTATCCATCTATCCATCTATCCATCTATCCATCTATCCATCTATCCATCTATCCATCTATCCATCTAGCCATCTAGCCATCTAGCCATCTAGCCATCTATCCATCTATCCATCTATCCATCTATCCATCTATCCATCTATCCATCTATCCATCTATCCATCTATCCATCTATCCATCTATCCATCTATCCATCTATCCATCTATCCATCTAGCCATCTAGCCATCTAGCCATCTAGCCATCTAGCCATCTAGCCATCTATCCATCTATCCATCTATCCATCTATCCATCTATCCATCTATCCATCTATCCATCTATCCATCTATCCATCTATCCATCTATCCATCTATCCATCTATCCATCTATCCATCTAGCCATCTACCCATCTACCCATCTACCCATCTACCCATCTACCCATCTACCCATCTACCCATCTACCCATCTACCCATCTACCCATCTACCCATCTACCCATCTACCCATCTACCCATCTACCCATCTACCCATCTACCCATCTACCCATCTACCCATCTACCCATCTACCCATCTACCCATCTACCCATCTACCCATCTACCCATCTACCCACCTACCCACCTACCCACCTACCCACCTACCCACCTACCCACCTACCCACCTACCCACCTACCCACCTACCCACCTACCCACCTACCCATCTACCCATCTACCCATCTACCCATCTACCCATCTACCCATCTACCCATCTACCCATCTACCCATCTACCCATCTACCCATCTACCCATCTACCCACCTACCCACCTACCCACCTACCCACCTACCCACCTACCCACCTACCCACCTACCCATCTACCCATCTACCCATCTACCCACCTACCCACCTACCCACCTACCCACCTACCCACCTACCCATCTACCCATCTACCCATCTACCCATCTACCCATCTATCCATCTATCCATCTATCCATCTATCCATCTATCCATCTATCCATCTATCCATCTATCCATCTATGCATCTATCCATCTATCCATCTATCCATCTATCCATCTATCCATCTATCCATCTATCCATCTATCCATCTATCCATCTATCCATCAATCGAATCTATCTATCTATAGGTCTAGCAGTCAGTCTGTCTGTATATCTGTCTTTTGATCTGCCCGTCTTCATGTTTATAAAAAAAAAACACTAACTAATCTAGGCACCCACCAAAGCTGGGTAGACACATAAACACTCCAGAACCGTGAATATACAACTGACACTCAACATATTACTCTGGATACAAACCCAAACCCTTCAGAAATCTTAGCAAAATATTCCATTTCTTAAACTCGGAGCAAAGTTGGTTGCTCTTAAAAAAATCAAAAGATAAAGATTGATGGAGTTTTTCATAAAAGGAAAGAAAAACAAAAACTTCCTCATGACAGTGCTGCAAGGAGAATGTGAAAGTTCAGATAATGAGAATTTATAGAATTAACAAGTTCATTACAATCCTAAAACATGGGATTCATTTTATTTTCTTCAAAAATGTTTCCGCACATTTCAAGATAATTTTTTTTTTAAATTTTATGTGCACAATTTTTTTTTATGTTATTGCTATTTTTTTTCATTCAAGAAATAAAACATCTAGGTTTTTTAAGAAATATTTTTTTAACGTATTTGCATCTCAAACCGATTTTAAGATAAAGCTATTTGTGCCAAATGCTCTTAATGCAGAACATATTTTAACTGACGTTTTGAGATGAAAACTTTTGATTTATTGAAACGAACAGATGGGCGTTTTATTCCTTTATTTAAAAAAAGTTATTGAAATCGTTCTAGAACAAATTGTGTGTTAAATAAACTGTACTGAGCTACATCAGCTACATCAGCTATATCAGCTACATCAGCTACATCAGCTACATCAGCTACATCAGATACATCAGCTACATCAGATACATCAGCTGTTCATATGTTGTTGTTCTTTTTTGGGGTGGGAATGTTTTTAAAAAAATGAAATTAATTAGCTGGTGCTATTTATAAAAAAATTTTAATGCGTTAAATTACAAAAAAATGATATTATGGCAGATCGGTTATTTATAGAGTGTGTATCTGTTCTTTTTTTATTTTTGTACAAATGGCCTATTTTTAAATATGTTTAATTCAATGATGAATTTGAATAATTTTTAAAAGTTAAATTGTTATTTCCTAACAAAGCAGTGTAAACGAACAGAAAGAGGCGCCATGGGAATATACATATAATCTAAATGTATAAGTATAATGAAATCAAAACAGAACATTGATATCAAATAGAACAATAAATCTCAATACAACAGAACATATGAAAACGAAAAAGTAAATGAAAACAAACAAAAAAACTACAGAAAACTCCAGTCAATTTAGAAAATCTAATTTTTTAGCAGGTGTAAACCCATATTTTATTATGTAAACCATTTTCTTATATGCTTGTGGATCCTGAACATTAATAGCTGAGCTAGAACAGAAGATCAATGCCAAGGAGATGAGATGCTTTAGAAACCTTATCGGCATCTGCTATAAAGACAACATTTCCAATAAGCAAATACGAAAAAGGACACTCCAGGAAATTGGATAATACAACGACCTGCTGTCCACAGTCAAGAAAAGAAAGCTGGTATCGACTGGCCATATAACAAGAGCCAACGGGCTTGCCAAAACTATTCTGCAGGGAAAAAGAAACGATAGGGGGACAACATCAGGAAGTGGACGGGAGTAAAGCTGTGCGACGCGATGAGAAAGGCTGAGAGACGAGAGGAATGGCTAGTGTACACGTCATCTATGGCGCCCCAACGGTCCAACAGACTACGAGATAAGTAGGAAGGAAAATTTACCGTTGCCAAAATTACCGTTTTGGTAGTTTTGCCGACATTACCGTTGCCGAGTTTACCTTTGCCAAAATTACCTCGCCGAAAATACCGTTGCCGAATTTACCCTTGCCGATTTACCGAGCACCAAAATAACATATTTAAATGGAACTAATAGAAAGAGAAAGAAGAAAACTTTATGAAACAGAGAAACGCGATAAAGTTAATAATAAACTTATTCTAAATATAAATTAAAACGTTTGTGAATTTTGGTTCTAAACATTATAAATTGAATTAGGGGGTTATTGCACAAACTGCAACCCTGGGATAAAAAATGTTTCTTTAATTCATGTCAACCAGGTTTGAGTAGGTTGCAGTAAAAGGAACTTTTTTGAACAGAAATGAGATTTCCATTCACTTACTTTATGAGTCCAGTTGTCAACGACAGAGCGGACAGATGAAAGAAAATCATATGACCGGAGAGAGTGTCCAGTCTATTAGTAATAGGATTAGCTGACCGAAAAATAGATTTTTTTTTCATCTAATATCCGTAGTTATTTGAAGAATGAAATCGTAATAGAGGGATCGAGAGAGAGAGAGAGAGAGAGAGAGAGGGTAAGGCAGCGTAGGTGGGGTAAAATATAGAGACAGGAGAAAGAGAGAGAGAGAGAGACTGGGTTGGGGAAATAGATAGACAGAGCACAGATAGAGCGATTGAAAGAAAGAACGAATAATATCGAAAGTGATGAAAAGCTGATAGTTATCGGTGCTTGAGTTTGTAAGAGGGGAAATACCCAGGGCCTGTTAATAGGTTACATATATAGTATTAAAGAACTACTTTCTCTTCTTACTAGAAATTGCTTGTCTTAGTGTTTAACTTAAACTTCATGCTTCTGTTTTTACTAGAAACTGCTTGATTTCGTTGAACTTAAACCTCTTGTTTCTGTTCTTACTAGAAATTGCTTGTTTTTGCTCTACATTTTCTATTTTCCCGTCCATTTCCCGCTCTGCAATCCTGATTTTGCCACTGAATGATTTATACATTATCTAAGTAATTGTTTATAGACAGACAGGCAGGAAATCATTATAACCACCAGAGATATTCTATATTAGGTCTAGACTAAGCTCTGCACACCCTGTGAAAAAGTTCCAGTTGCAGATCCTGAAGTTCGCCTTTTCCCCCACCCCTACACGCCGAGTCTTGCAATCCGTGCTACTGTTAACCCTTCCCGTACCGACCTACTTCTATATAGGCTGCCTTCAGTTCCGCTATATACGCGCCCGGGACTGTAAGGGTTAATAAGTTAATCTATATATCAGGTAACATATACTTTATCCATCAACGATACAATTTATTTTATTTTGGTTACGCTCACAACGTAATTGTTCAAGTTAAACACTATTCTCACTGTGTGTCTGTGTATCTTTGTGTATGTGTGTGCGTATATGTGTGTATGTGTGCGTGTTTGTGTGTGTGTTTGTGTCAGTGTGTTTGAAGCCCAATAAAGAGAATTAGCAACACTCTGTTCTCTTTGCATAGGTCGCAATTTTTTTTTTTTTAGAGATGGAGCGTCTATAATATATAAGATAAGATAAGAGAGAAAGTCAGATAGATATAGTTTAAGATAATTATTGCTAAGAGTATAGAGAGGGAGAAAAAAAAAGAAGGTATAAAACAAAGAGAAACTGACAGAGAAAGTTAGAGTTTAGACACGAAAAGAGAGAAAGAAAGAAGTGATAAAATGCAATACACAAACACATACAGGAAAAGATGTGGGGGAGGGGACGGAGAAATGCGTTAAGGCAAATAGAAAATGAGGCGATGGATAGAGAGAATCAGAAGTGGGAATAAGAGAGAGAGAGAGAGAGAGAGAGAAAGAAACAAAGAGCCTGAAAGAGGTGAATAAAAAGAATGTTAATTAGATTATTAAATAATTGAAGCCCTATGGTTGAGAACAACACAAAAAAACTACAACATCATTCTATCCCTTTGGATTTGGCGCAATAACCAACACCAAATGCACCAAATGCACTAATGGCACTAAATGCACTAAATGCACTAAATGCACTAAATACACTAAATGCACTAAATGCACTAAATGCACTAAATGCACTAAATGCACAAAAAGCACTAAATGCACTAAATGCACTAAGGCACTTCTACTCACGTATTTAGGAGTATTTAATACTTATCTAATAGAGTCAATCCGTTCTTAGGTAGAAAAAAATGAGTTAATTATAAAGTTCTATATTATCATATATTTTGTTAAAACGTCTCCTTCTGTACAGAAGATTATTGCGTTTTTCGCTTATCGGTGGTTGGAGTCTAGTCTTGCATTTTGATTAGTGTTTAAAATGATGTCCAGTTATTAGTTTTCTAGGTTGTTCTGGTAGCCCATTCTATGTTCGGATGCCGCAAATGAAAAAAAAAGAACTTAGTCTAATCTAAAAGAAGATATTATAGTCCAATCTATAATACATTATACTCTAATTATAGTCCAATAAATAATACATAATTATAGTATGATGTACAAGATAATATAGTCCAATCTATAATACATTATAGTCTAATGTATAAGATATTTATTATACATGACATATAGCAACTTTCATTATTAAAGACTATTGACCATCCCCCCCCCACTCCCTTATTCAGTGTTCATTTGTAAATAGATCAAGGCCAAACCACCCAGTTCAATATAATTGTGGTTATTTTTCGTTTAAATTCGCAAAACATTTCTGGCATTAGTTGAATGTACAGTCATCCTGGACGTCGTGCTGGCCACACGATTCCTTTGTAGGCCATAGTCAAACAACAATGGCAAAAAAGTACCTCACCAACTCTATGCCTCAAGGTGGTCTGATTGTGGGTCACCTTTCGCTATAAAAAAAAAAGAGTAAAAAAAAGAAGATATTTTCATTGTAACGTAGAATTATGATTTAAACAAAATGGCATTTCTAATAGTCAATCCTTTCTAAAGTAGATAAAGAAATGAGTCGATCGGAAAGTTCTATATTATCATATATAATATGTTACAACAATCTCCCACATTACAACTAAAAAAGAAAAAAAGCTAAAGTGTAACAGAGAAGTCTGACTTTGTTGTGGGATTTTCTGGTTAGCGGGAGGTTAATGTGTGATGAAAGTTTTGCTAAAGTTACTTCATACAGACTCGCCATTAGCGTTGCTTTAATTTGCATTGCTTTCAAATTTCAATCACTTCCATTAGTTTGAGCCCTTCGGCTCGTTTAACTTTTAGTTTTTTGTTCATTATGTTTATGTGTCAAAGGATAACTCTTTTGGATTATCTTTTTGTTGTGTACGAGTTACTTCGCTTTGATAAGCTCTGCGATCAAGCTGATTCATAAACCTGGGAATTTTTTTTGTTTATTCTCCTGCAAGAGTTCGTCTATTGCTATCTAATGTAAAAGTTGTGTGGGGTGTTTGGAGTGTTTGGGGCTGTTGGCGTGGGGAGCTTTAGGGCGCCTGTAGGTGGGAGTACATAAAAAAATAAGGTAATGATTAAAGGAATTGAATCTCTTCGAATAAAGTACATATCCTATAAAAGAAAATTGATAACAAAAATGTTCTTTAGAAGCTAATGTAAGATAATTATATAATTTCTTTCTTTATTTTTTTTATTTTTTTTTAATTTTTTTTTTTTATAACTAGCTGTTTATAGAGAGTTGAGAGTTGAGGCTGCTTAGGTCATTCCTAAAAAATTTAGTCAGTTCCAGTCTTGCTTGACTACTTCATTAAATCTTCTCAAATTCAGTCAATTCCAGCAAATCCTCTCAAATTCAGTCAATTCCACTCTTGCTGTACAAATACAGTCAATTCCAGTAAATCTTCTCTAATTCAGTCAATTACACTCTTGTTTTACAAATACAGTCAATTCCAGTAAATCCTCTCAAATTCAGTCAATTACACTCTTGTTGTACAAATACAGTCAATTCCAGTAAATCCTCTCAAATTCAGTCAATTACACTCTTGTTGTACAAATACAGTCAATTCCAGTAAATCCTCTCAAAGTCAGTCAATTCCACTCTTGTTGTCTTGCCGTACACATTCAGTCAAATCCAGTCATTCCTAAAAAAATCAGTAGATTCCTGCCATGCTTAAAAAATTCAATCAATTTTAGTCATGCCTAACAAATTTAGTCAATTCCTGTATTGCCTAACAATTTCAGTGAACTCTAGTCATGCCTAAAAAAAAAACTCAGTCAATCCAGTCATGCCTTACACATTCATCCAAAAGAAGCCTTCCCCCTCCACCCCCCAACCTGACATTTAAAGACATCCATTGTCCTTTTTTTCCCTCTGTTTGAAATCAATCAACAGTATTTTATTATATTTTTTCCACAAAAGAAATCTTGTCCATTGCAAAGGGCGTTTATATCATCTTGTTATTTCTTAAACAGAAGAGTACATTTAAATCTATTTGAAAAGAAGGAAAAGACAACTCATTGTTTGTTTGCTCTTGTTGTTTGTTGTTGTTCTTTTTGGCTGATTAGAATCGTTGATCGTTGAACCAAACTTTTCGAGAACAATTCAAAGCAACGATCTTTTTTTTATTAATTAGCAGAAAGAAATAATAAACATAACCAAGAAAAGTGAGCCCATTGAGGAAGCCAAAGTAAAGCTAATAGAAATATATAATGGAAGCGATACAAAAAGATTTCGTTTTTTTATTCTCAGAATTAAGATTTTTTTTTTAGAAGCTTTGCTCTTCACACTTTACTTCTCTCGATGCTAGGCTCGTTCTATTGACGAACCTTTTTAAGGTCTTCAGTGAGTATACAAAGTTTTACCCGTATACTTAGCTTCATCTTTATCTTATCTTATATATTACAAAAGACGCTCCTTCTATAAAGAAGATTATTGCGTCCTACGCTTATCCGTGGTCTGAGACTAGTCTTGTATTTTTTTTAGTGTTTTAAATGATATTAATTTACTGGTTTTCCTGGTTTGTTTAGGCAACCCATTCCATGTCTGGATGCCACTTGGGAAGAAAAAGTACTTATATGTATTTATTTAATAGGGTTAATGAAAATGTTTTTGTCCATATGTTTATCTGAGCATTGCAACCGATTTGTTATTGTGTTGATTTTCTAAATTAGAGTTTAATGCTTTTAGTTCTGCTATGTCACGTTTGATTTGAGCGTCCTTAGAGCAGGGTTCGGCAAACTTTAGATAATAATGTGCCAAATTAGAGCTTCTAATTCATTTAGCGTGCCTAGAGCCTAAAATTTATCCTGCTCTAGAACTCAATTTCTTGTATAAAAGACTTTAATTGCCTTTGTGATTTTTTTCAGCGCGCCATTGAAAATCACTCTGTTTGCCACGCCTGGCACGCGTGCCATAGGTTGCCAAACCCTCCCTTAGAGTTTCCAGTCTAGGCTCAATTTTCATATCATCTTCTGACAGTGTGGCCTATCCATGTTATAAGGTTATTGCAGACAACTTTTCTTTTATGTTTCACGTCAGCCATAATAAATTTTCATACAGCTATAAACATGCCTTAAAGTTATTATTAGAAGTTTATGCTACTTTTTAAATAATAATGTTCCAAATAAATTAGATTACTCAAATAATTGATTTATGGGGAGGCAGCTTATTTTATCAGATACTGACGCCCTTTCTACACAGATAGCTATGGCGTACTAAGCATAGATTAATATAGTTTCTTTGCATTTTTTATAATGGTTTTAATTGATGTTACGTCATTGGTTTTCATTACAAGTTCAGGCAATGCATACTGTTATGAGTGTATAGCATGTTACAATAGTTTTTATATATAGTAGGGGGCTTATTATGAATCGTCTCGCTAGTTCAATATTTTCTCGTAGTCACTACAACTTTCTAGTAAGCATTTTCTTTTGCATTCTGACATCTTCTGGGAAAATCCATTCTAGCGTATTTTCTGCACCAAAATCTATAGTTAAGGGATCTACTTATTGACCTATGAAGTTGAATGTTATTATTGTACATAAGTTCAAGCATTAAATACTTCTTTAACACTTAACATGCCGAAGGTTTTTTACGCAAAATGTGCTCCACTGCCAACTTGTTTTTTGGTAATTTCACAAAATTAGAGTGTGGTGTTTAAAAATTAATAAAAAATTAAGGGACTTATGTGGAAGCATGAAATCTTTACCATATATGTAAAACCTAATACCATACTTAAAAATAAAGTTTTCATGCAAATTAGTGTCACGTGACTATGGCGGCCATCTTGAATTTGTGAGATTTATATAAAAATATGTACTTGTGTCCACTTTTTTTCTTCTCTGAGAACCATCAGCAAATATGAGTGCACTATTACAGCATAACAACATAGCTAGTAGACCACACTAAGTAAAAAAATCAAATTCAACAATAAAAAAGTAGTTTTTATTCCAATTGGCCCCTTGTTTTGCCCATGCATTTCGAATCGATTTTGTTCAATTTTCAGCAAGTTTACCAAAACTGGTTAGTATCTTTGAATATGTACAAATCGGTAACAGTTCAATATCGACTTGTGAAATCTCTACCATATATGTAAAACAGATGAACATAATAAAAAATAACGTTTCCGTGCAAATTGAAGTCACATGACCATGGCGGCCATCTTGAAATTGTGAGATTTATAGAAAAATATGTACTTGTGTCCACTTTTTTTCTTTTTTGAGAACCATCAGCAAATATCAGTGCACTATTACAGTATAACAACATAGCTAGTAGACCACACTAAGTAAAAAATACAAATTCAACAATAAAAGAAGTAGTTTTTATTCCGATTTGCCCCTTGCTTTGCCCATGAATTTTGAAACGATTTTACTCAATTTTCAGCTAGTTTACCAAAACTGGTTAGTATCTTTGAATATGTACAAATCGGTAACAGTTCAATATCGACTTGTGAAATCTCTACCATATATGTAAAACAGATGAACATAATAAAAAATAACGTTTCCGTGCAAATTGAAGTCACATGACCATGGCGGCCATCTTGAAATTGTGAGATTTATAGAAAAATATGTACTTGTGTCCACTTTTTTTCTTTTTTTGAGAACCATTAGCAAATTTCAGTGCACTATTACAGTATAACAACATTGCTAGTAGACCACACTAAGTAAAAAATACAAATTCAACAATAAAAGAAGTAGTTTTTATTCCGATTTGCCCCTTGCTTTGCCCATTAATTTTGAAACGATTTTACTCAATTTTCAGCTAGTTTACCAAAACTGGTTAGTACCTTTGAATATGTACAAATCGGTAACAGTTCAATATCGACTTGTGAAATTTCTACCATATATGTAAAACAGATGAACATACTAAAAAATAACGTTTCCATGCAAATTGGTGTCACGTGACCATGGCGGCCATCTTGAAATTTTGAGATTTATAGAAAATTTGAACCTATGTCCACTTTTTTTCGTCTTTGAGAACCATCGACAAATATGAGTGCACTGCTACAGCATAGAAACATAGCCAGTAGATAATGCTAAATCTAAAAACAAAATTCGACAATAAAAAATCAATAAAAAAATATTTTTATTTCAGTTTGCCACTTGTTTTGCCAATGAATTGTGAAACGATTTTTGTCAATTTTCTGTCACTTCACCAAAACTGGTTAGACTATTTAAACATATATAAATATGCAATTAGTCACTACTGAGGAATGAAATCTTACCATATATGTAGAATATAATACCACATTGGAAAATTGAATTCTCATGCCAATTTGCGCCACGTGACTTAAGCAGCCATCTTGAGTTTATGACATTTTTAGAAAAATCTAATATTTTTTAGGCATTGTTTTTCTCGTGCAGGTTTTAAGCAATATGGTAATAAACTTATAAAAGAAAGAACTGGTCCTTGAAGGTCTATTTCAAGTGAAAAATTTTTATTGAACATATTTAGTGTGTAACTTAACCTAGATTATATATCAAATAAAAACTAAACATTATACATTTATACAATTTAATTAGAGCACCAACAAAAGATTTATTTACTGCTTCGAAAACAAATATAAGAATTAATATAAAATCTAAATAAAAATAGAAACAATTGTGCAGAACTACACAGTTTTTAAACAATACATTATACTAATTTACTGCTGTAGCGTCCATCAATGATATAATTCACTGTTGTATGGTACAGATAAAAACAACCTGGCACAATGCAGAGAAGGACGTTGCAAATATAAAGGCATATATTGTTTGAATTTTTTTATTGCAGGATTTACAAACAAGACAGTATGGTTTGTAAGTTTTGACTTTATATTTTGAGAAATGGACGTGCGGTTAGACTCTCATCAATGTTAAGGGTCGGGGCAGTAGCAGTGCTCTTTCGTCACGGCCTAGTTACTTGGTTCTGAATAAGGGATTCAAGTACCAGTTCGCTAAATTTTTTTTAGCTGTCATGGAAGCGTTCTTGTTTATCTATAACCAATAAGTTCATTTATTTATCAAAGTTACTTCTTTGTATAATGAAAGATTGAGTGGAACGACCTGATTGATTTGTGAGGATAGCAATAGCTAACCTTCATTTGGTCAAACTGATCAACACCACCCTTGTGATCATTGTAATTATGGTAGTTTTTTTTATTGTTCTGTAACCCTCCGGTAGTTTTTTGTCTCGAACACGCTTTACTGTAGTTGTAATGCCACCCACAGTTGATAGAAACATGTAATACTGAGACGTTTGCGACCTTGAAACTTTGTGACATCAAGTAATTCGATTCAGCAAAGATAGGAGGATCACCTGTTTACCTTTTTTTCCCTTGAGTTCTTTTGGATAAGACTGTGAATTTTCAAGAATTTTGTGCCTAGTTTTTCACCTTTGAACTAGCATAAATATGATGATGTAATTGTCTGTGTAGATGATGTGGCCTTTTCACTCTTATCTGCAAATCAGATCAAATTATTGCCTTCTTCCTATGAAAGTCTTTTTCCCTGTGTAAATTATAAACCACAATAGTAGAATAACTTGGAATCAGAGAACAGGAATGCCTTTACGCCCCATTTAGTTGTCATAGATGAGATGCACTGTTTGAACAAACAACGTCCTTTGACTGTCACCATATACTCATAAATTGAAAGAGCTTGTCCTGGTCCATAAACTTGTCGTTATAGTGGAGGCTTATTGTCCAATGACAGTCGCAGCTTGAAGAGCGGATCATATCCATTTTAATGAAGACATAAGTTTATAATTTGGTATCTATTTCTCCCCATCACTGAAGTAAAATGGCATGTGAGCCAAAGTCATGTAGCCCAATAACCATCTATTGATGATATGCTGCACAAGCCCATCGCTACATGAAGAGCAAGAAATGCGGTGGGATCCATCATTCACATTTTTCTCATTTGACATTCATTCATAACTTGTTCATAATGTGTTTCATTAGAGTATCGGGAAAAAATGTACAGCCTCAAAATTTGTTAACATCTGCAAGAACACATTGTCTACTGTTGAATGAGGACAGCTATTCGTTTTGAGGTCAACAAAATCATTCCTAACACTTCCCAGTCAGAATAAGCTGTTTTGTTGCAATGCTACCTTTACGCCTCTCAACCGTTTTGTCATCAATGCGAGCAGGTACATTGGAGCTAGAAATAGCACTGATTTCTTAGGCAAAATCAATCTCACCATCTGAATCACTTTCTAAATCTAAATTATTATTATCCTCTAAATCACAACTGTCATAATTATATTCCTCACCCGAATCGGAATCATAACGAGAAACAATCGAATCATCCATAGCTCAATTTAATTTAGAGTAAAAGTCAATACAAGTAATGATAATAGAAAAAATATATTTCAAATTCACACAAGAACACTCTGTAAATAAAACTGGGCACATAAAACACATTCACACAAGAACACGCTGTAAACACAACAGGGGACATATAAACACATTTACACAAGAACACGTTGTAATTATATAAGGGCACATAAAAACACATGTACATAAGAACAAGCCGTAGACTGAACCTAACAGGACACAGAAACGATTTCAGTACCAAGATCAACATCAACAATCATTAACAATATAATACAGTACATGTAACATAGACGCCATTCTATATATTGTACATCATAGCCATAACGCGTCATCAAAGTCTGTGACGTCACATAATTCATCCGTTGAAGGAAAGAGTGCTTTTACGTTATTCACAAAGCAGATAACAACTTTACGTTTGTCTCTCATGTAAATAGTGAGAATTTTTTTTTCTTCTAGTCAAAGTTAATCCTTCATTCGTATATTAGTACTGTCATGTAAAGTTGTAACGGACGCTTCGCGATGTGACCCCTACAAATAATAATACCGAAAAGACTGGTGATTGAGGTCAAGATAGTCATGCCAGTAATGGTACAAGATCCAAACTTTGTACCATGGACTATTAGGTTAAGATTTTGAACCATTTTTTAAAGACCACCATGATTTTCGACTAAAGTCGAATTTGGCATACAGAAAGACTTTTGTAAATTCGACTTTAGTCGAATTTGGCATGTTAAGTGTTAAACAATCATCAAGTGGCTTGAGTGTATTATTCCATAGTGAACAAGAAGACCTGGATTTGCAACATATATGCACACATGAAAGTCTACTCATGCGAATACAAAACACACAAAAAAACATTCATTCATCGACATGCAGACATTTATATCAATAAACTGTCGGGATTCTGAATGGACGTGATGTAGGACAATAGGCTAGGAAGAGAGGATATGAGTTGATACAATTATATTTGCAGAGCTGTTGGTGGTGCATTATAGTGCAAGTGTGTGTATTAAGACCACTCGATGGAAGCTCACAGAATTCATTCTATACAAACAACAGTTTTAAGAAAATACCTGTGTGATATAATTTATCTATCTTTACAACTACTAATCAAACACTTGGGTTATTTTTTTTTTTTTAAGTATAGTGAACTGAACTCGGTTTATTTTTTTTAGTGAAGTATTGCTTTTTTTCTCTTAAAATTCAATGCCTGGAGATTGATATCGGGCTTGAAAAAAATATTTCTGTAGACATTTTCGACAGACAAATAGATAAATATTGGAAGATTGCTTTTCTCAAATAGATTAGTTCTTTATATTGATCTAAGGAATCTTCCATGGATAGAAACTGTATTATTTGTAATGGCTCACATTGTAATACAGATCATTTATCGATCTGTCTACATTAATGTATATTAGGTTATATATATATATATATATATATACATAAAAATCAGATCTTTTATGTAACAGAAAACTCCTAAGGATGACAATAATATAGTATTCTAATTGTAAAAAATATATCTATTCTAAAGTGTTTTTGTTTACTGTTTTTTGTTCATCATATCATGGATTCGTATCCAGGTAAAGAAGAGTGTCCTTTAGTCTACCTAGATCTGATGGATACCTGGCTTTAGTTAAGGCGAGGTTAAGACGGGTGGGCATTGTGCTGGCCACACAATCCCATAGTATGGCATAGCCACAGAACCCGGTAAACTTTGCTATACCGGCCACATGGATCAATTTGAATTAACTGATATGGACTGTCTCCAATCTTTTACAAATGTAATACGAATATAAGACTAGAATGCTATCTCACATAAGTTAAGCCTATATTAGAATATGCATCATCTGTAGGCTATCGGACCCATCAACTAAAGAAACATTAAATATTTAGAATACATTCTGAAAAGAGCTGCAAATTTCATTGCCAACGAATATTCACAACTGACAAGAGTAACACCAAATGTCAAATCACAAAACCTAGAAACACTAGAGCAGGGGTCGGCAACCTTTTTATAATGATGTACCAAAGTAGAATTTTTAATTCATTCAGCGTGCCAACATGATAAAAGTCATACTGATTTAGCACTCAATTCCTTGTAGAAGAGACTTTAATAGCCTTTTTGGGATCATCCGCGTGACAATGAAAATCGCTCTGCGTGCCAAGTCTGGCACGCGTCACGTTGGTTGCCGACCTCTTTACTAGAGGACAGAAGGTCAAAGAGTAAAGTATTAATAATAAATAAGGCATTGAATTCTAATTTAGACATACAAGCCGATAACAACATGTTGCAATGCTCAACAGAACATAAGGATAAAAACACTTTCCTTATCTTTTATTGGAGAACAAATGCATATAAGTACAAAAAACAAACCAGGAAAACCAGTAACTAATCATCATTTAAAATATTAATGAATATGCAAGACTAGACTCCGACCACGGATGAGCGTAAGACGCAATAATCTATCATTTATAATTTATTTATCTATAATTTATCATGTATTATTTACTCCTAAGTAGCCTACTCTGGATCTTTAGTCTTTAGTTTGGGTCAGGTCTTTACTATGAATTATGAATGAAGTATTATGTAATCATGTGTTTGTTTTTCTTGTATACTTTTAACAGTTGGCATTGTCCTGGTTGATAAGATAGGTCTTTTTGTAAGAGTTCACTATCTATATAATACTATTTTACCATCTGGGGCACTGGATATAATGTTTTAGAACCGTCGCTTTTTAGGGCAGTATTAGTCATTTTCAAGATAATAAGACCAGTATATGTTTGACTCCCTCTTCCCTGTAATGTTGCAACATGACTGCGGAGTGGTCAGGTGTTGAGATGTCTGACACAACAGATCTGGGTTGATGGTATTTACATTAACTAATTGACCACTGGGTACATCCCATCGAGTTAAGCTGAATAATTCAGTATCTAAATGGGTTGGCAAACCAAACAAACTGCTGAATAAATGGGCTGGTGTTGATTAATTCCGACAAGGGTGTATGTGTAGTGCATCATCATCATTTGCAACATCATTAGTAGAGACACAATCATCCTTTAGTAGAGACACAACATCCTTTAGTTGAGACACAATCATCCTTTAGTTGAGACTGTCGTTTTCTGGTATATATTTGATAGTTCTACTAGAATATACAGACTTTCGAATGATCTCTAAATTCGTTTTTCTGACAGTGTTAAAATAGTTCTAGCCCCGTCAACAGTTTCTTCACCTGATGTTTAAACTCTTTTTATTTCACTTTGAAAATGTGTTTAGAGTTCTGGGTGCCAGTTTGTTCAAAGTTCCAATTTTTGTTTTTTTTTTCACTTTGAAAATGTGTTTAGAGTTCACGGTGCCAGTTTGTTCAAAGTTCCAATTTTAGTTTTTTTTCGTTTTGAAAATGTGTTTAGAGTTCTGGGTGCCAGTTTGTTCAAAGTTCCAATTTTGATAAAATAAAACGTTGCACCCTTTCCCCATACTTTTTTTTAAAGTACCGATTCAAATTGCAGCTATTATATAAAGGCCACGTCATTACAAAAATGAGTGTATAGCCAGCACAGCACATTGCCGGATGTATCTTTTCCGACAGTCATGCACCAAGCAGAGTTGGATTGACTATAAGTGATACAGTCTCAGAGAACTGGCATTGCTAGTGTTAGACTTTGTGATAATATTTTTAACTATAGCCTACACATTTTCATCAGCAAAATATAAACATTTCATCAAAACATAGAATAATAATGAATACGATTACAATGCATATATCCTTTAAAAAAAAAATGCATAGTCAGTATAGACAAGTATTTTAAATTTTTAAAAGACATTAAAATATGAAGCATGATCCTTTATACAACGCATCTCTCCACTCTATGGCATTTAGCATGCTCAGTGAGCTCCACAGAATAGGTACCGTATATACTCGCGTATAAGTCGCACTTTATTAACCGAAAATTTCGACAAAAAGTAGGTGTGCGACTTATCCACCGGTGCGACTTATACGCGAGTATATACGGTATATATATTCTATAGCTATATTTATTCTGTGGTGCGCTCCATTTAAACAATTCAGCTGCAAATGTTGGTGTGGGGAATAGCCACAAAAAACAACAACAACATTTAAATAGAAATATCAATAACAATATATTATATAGTTCTATGTGTTTATGCGGCCTAACACGTTTGAGTAATTTTTATATTTATATTGTCTTTAAAATTGTATCGATAATTCATTTAATGTTATTTACTTAGACTCTATTTTTAATAATGGCTAAGAGATTATTTGTGTAAGAATAGTATCGAAATTTCATTTAGAGTTATTTAGTATGGCTTAGAGATTATTTGTGTAAGAATAGTATCGAAATTTAATTTAGAGTTATTTAGTATGGCTTAGAGATTATTTGTGATCTAGCAGTCTCTACAAATTTTTGACTACGCTTTTGCCTTAGCGTCTTCTTTGGGAAAATCCATTCTAGCACTTTCAGTGTCAAAACGTATATAAGGCACATAGAGATGTAATAAAGTAATAATTGTTATTGTATTGTAGAGTGTTAAAGAAGCTAGTAATTATCTACTAGGGCACTTTAATGTAATTATCGTAAATAAGTTCAAGTATTAAATTCTTCTTTTAACGTTCACCGAGTAGCTTGAGTGTATTATTTCATAGTGAACCATACACTAGACAGAAGACCTGGGCCATACTAATATAGTAAATATATCTAGATAAAATGGGGCACGGTAGCCGAGCGGCAGCGCGTTCGACTGGCGATCCAAGGGCCCTGGGTTCGAATCCTGGTGCAGGCTAGGATTTTTTCCCAGGATCTGAGGGTGTCCCTGAGTCTACCCAGCTCTGATGGGTACCTGACCTTAGTTGGGGTAAAGTAAAGGCGGCTGTGCATAGTGCTGGCCACACAATCACCTAGTATGCCGTGGCCACGGAAACTGGTGAACGCTGCTTCACCGGCCCTATGGACCAATTTGGTCTGACGGGATACTTTACTTTATCTAGATAAAAGATTTTAAAATTACACTTGGAACACTTAGGCTATGATTATATTATGATCATTCTATATTTCGATATCATACATCCATTGGATTCATCACCAGACAGTCATGACCCTCACTTCACCAGACAGTCATGACCCTCACTTCACCAGACAGTCATGACCCTCACTTCACCGGACTGAATTACGAACCGAGATTAATCTCTTAGGGCTCACAGGACAAACACACTTGTGCTACGCAGTGTAGCCAAGTCACCATAGATCTATAGGTTCGGTGCAAACAGTTGACCGTTCCCATCCACTCTATGCTCCTGCAAGGACTATAATTTTTGGGACATGTATGGTGTTTTCCCATAACTGTTAGGGTGATATTCATTGTTTATAGCGTTGTATTAAGTCTATGTAAACTACAGTGTATTCATTCGCCGTATTCTCTGCACAGGGATGTTTATCTGGACGTAATCCGTCTTTGTTGAAAGTACTATCTTTTGTCTCGGACTGACACGGCCGTGCTTTGTTTTGTAGTCGATGAATGTTGCCAAACCATAGAATCAGGTCCGTACATTAATAAACCAGGGTTTGACAGTTTATTTGTGTGTGTGGTTTGCTTCTTTGGCTAGGGTCCAGGCGGAGTAATGCAGTAATGCAGCGATGTAGACTGATACTCCGAAGACTTATTGTTCCAGACCTTCTTATAATTATAACATATTGTGCTATCTCTGGCTACTCTAAAGCAGGGGGTGTCCAACATATTCTAATGTTGGGCCACATTGGAACTTTGTCATGACAAAGAGGGCCAGTTACCATAGGAAAATGTAATCTCATGATAACTCTTGTTAAGTACATTGTAAATACATTTACACATGTAGAAATAAATAAAAGATAATCAAGTATTGTGTTATTAA
Organism: Anisus vortex; assembly: GCA_949126835.1. Classification (NCBI taxonomy): domain Eukaryota; kingdom Metazoa; phylum Mollusca; class Gastropoda; family Planorbidae; genus Anisus; species Anisus vortex. The sequence continues at coordinate 8,329,718 of OX421494.1, read as the reverse complement.
TTTGAAACTTGGAATTTACTATTTTTGCACACAATGTCTGCTCTGACTGATGTGGTAGCAAATCGAAGCTGACTTGTTAGATGTTCATCTGTGAGCTGACTTCGGTATCGACTTTTAGTGAATTTCATCCATGAAAAAAATTCTCAAAAGATATGTGCTGTCAAAAAGTGAGATCATTTTCCTGGCATGCTGCTCAAAATTTGGATGCTTTTCACAAACACAGTTTTTGTAAAACGTTACCAAGTCATTGCTATCATATGTTTTTCTCAAGTCCACATCAGACTACAGGTAATCAGCTCCATTAGACAGGACTGTCCTCTGGTACAAGATCAAATAAATGGTTGAGAAAACAGCTTAAAATTCTTTTCACATTTTCTGAAATAATCAAATCTGTTTGTAAATTCAGTATCTACAACTTGTCAACATTTTCAGCATATTTGTAGCCATCAACATCTGCTAGTTCTCAACTATTTCAGCATGTTTGGAGCCATCAACATCTGCTAGTTCTCAACATTTTCAGCATATTTGGAGCCATCAACATCTGCTAGTTCTGCTTTTCTGAGAGCCAGAGTAGTAAAAGGAGTGAGTGTTGTTCTATTAAACTGGGTCTTAAAAAGTTGTCATTTTTTCTCGAATTAAGAAATGTGTTCATAGATCTTGTTCATCAACTGATATTTACCTTGTAGTTTCATATTTAAATCTAACAGATGTTGTGTGATTTCAGTTAGAAAAGAAAGGTCATTGAACCAGTCATCATTGCTTAAATTTAAATAGGCAACACCTTGTTGCTTATTTATCATGAACTTTTCAATTTACTTTCTTAAGTTCCAAAGCCTTTTCAAAGTTGCAGCTCTACTGAACCAACGAACTGCAGTGAAATATAGAATATCAGGGTAATCGGAGTCCAGTTCTTCTGAAAAAGACTTAAATTGCCCTTTGTTCAGTCCACGAGCGCAAATGTAATTTACAAACTGAACCACATCAGTGAAACCAAGTAGCCTACCTTTGTGCACAAGTTTTCCTGGTGTATAATGCGGTGATTAACCACAACCTCTTCAGTACCAATGGTGTCCAAAAACTTCTTCTTAAAAAATTCAAAATTCGTGTTCAAAATAATAAAACAAACACTGTTAGCTGGGGCCACACCAACTGGTGTTTAAAGAAACTGGTTTGAAATAAATAAGCAAATACCGTATTTAAATTCATAAGGTTTTGATTTTCGTTCATCGTGTGTTGAAGAATTATTATTAGCACTTTAATTTAAAACGTATCTAACATATACACTAAGTGTAGTTTGCATGCTAAAAAAAATGAAAATCACTGTTTTCCGCTTGCTTTATATTTTAATGACGCAACTTTCTTTTCATTTGGTATGGTCAATTCAAAAACTGGTTTCACGAATATGAAAAAAAATTGAAATTCGTGTGCAAAATAATACAAACAAACACTATTAGCTGGGGCCACACCAGCAGGTCTGGTGGGCCGGATTGTGTCCAGAGGGCCGCCTGTTGCACACCCCTGCTCTAAAGTTAGTTAATATAATCTTTGTATTCTCACGAGGTACTATAGCGAGCATAATTATCCATTTATTGTTCTATCCATATATTTTCCTATCTATCTATCTATCTATCTATCTATCTATCTATCTATCTATCTATCTATCTATCTATCTATCTATCTATCTATCTATCTATCTATCTATCTATCTATCTATCTATCTATCTATCTATCTATCTATCTATCTATCTATCTATCTATCTATCTATCTATCTATCTATCTATCTATCTATCTATCTATCTATCTATCTATCTATCTATCTATCTTTCTATCTATCTATCTATCTATCTATCTATCTATCTATCTATCTATCTATCTATCTATATATCCATCTATCTATCTATATTTTAATATATCAATCTTTATTTCTTCCTATCTGTTTTTTATCATTATATCTAATTATTTATTCCTCTGTCTACCTATTTAGATAGGCGCTTATTAGGCCTACTAGTCACCTCTAATATACACTCGATATAGTTTTGCAATTTTACGCACTTCACGAGTCAAACATCTAGAAAAGAGTTATATTGCTTGCGTTTTCACGTCACACGTATATAGGGTTGTCAAGACACGTGCATATCAAAAGGAGGACATTGTGTCTCATTTGAATAATGCAGTATAAAACCCAGAATCAGTTGGCTGACACTTTTCTTACAATATATATATTCCCCAAATAACTGTCTATTGGTAAACCGACCAAGAAACATTCATAGGCCTATGCAAATAAAATTAAAGACAAATGCTGTGTAGGATATTTTTGAAATGCAAAAAAAAAAGTCAAAAATATTTTTTTAAGAATTGAAACAGTCAATTCTACAATTTTTAAATGACTATCTTTATTTGTTACACAACATAGTTCTATAACGAGCAAACATTTCTCATAAGATCCTCGCTAGCAATAACATATATTATGTTCTTTTCATTTGTCCATTGAGCATTAAATCAATGATAACACTATTTCTACATGACCATTGTATTCATGGATAGGCAAAAGTATTTATTAAATGTTTCTTTTGAAGAGAACCAATTCTTCTGATTTAGCTTACATAGACCTGTGCATTTATAAACACACACAAAGAATGAGACAAAAATACACTATTTGTGAGAAGAACGTTTTAATTTCACGTGCGTGTGGCCTTTGTTCTAGTCTGTTTTAAGGGGGGGGGGGTATTGATTTATTCAATCAACACCTGCATTTTGAATTATTGATGAGCGGGTAGCCGAATGTGTGGAATTTCATTTTGAAATTGAAAGGGGCCATTTAATTAAAATAAATTAATGGACACCTAATGGTGGGTAGATTTAGTACCAACGCCAAAAAAAAATGGGTGCTGATTTTGAGGTATGTTGATAATTTTAAGTTAAGCATCAAGTTGTTATAATATGTGTATACTATGACTATATGACTTTGGTTTGGCTTGTAAACTAGTTTCCTTATAAAAGTCGCTAGGTTTGAATTATCTTATATACTATATCTTACTGGCGTCCCCTTCTATACAGAAGATTATTGAGTCCTACGCTTTTCAAGGATTTTATACGTCTTCTGCCTTCTCGTCCTCGAGGAACAGGCACCGATCATGGACGTCTTTGGTCCTTCCTAGGACATAGGCCACCAACAAGGGTCCTCCATTTCCCCCCCCCCCATTTTGATTAGGGTTATCAATGATGATAAGTTAGTGATTTTCTCGGTTGGTTGAGGCAACCCATTCCATTGCCCGGATGCCACTCTAGAAAGAAGAGAACTTATATGCATTTAATCTTACATATGAAATAAAGAAAAGTCTTTTTATCCCTATGTCTATCAGAATAGTATATTGGATTGCTGTTGTGTTGTTTTTCTAAATCAGAACTTCCTAGTTGGCACAACACGTCGCATCGACGGGGAAAAAACGTGGAAAGCACGAAAACACATGGAAACCACGCTTTTTCCCTGTCGACACGACGTGTTGTTCCCACGGGGTTAAGGCTGCACTTTGCTCTTTGTCATTCTCTCCTCTATAATTTCAATGCTCAGTGATTAAACAATTGGTGCTACACTTGTCAGCTGTGAATATTCACCATGCATAATTTAACATGCAGCTTTTTTTAGGAATCGTTCTACATTTTGGAAGGGGGGGGGGTACTCTCCAAGATGACATATCTTGTATTAACATTTGACTGTAGGCATACTTTCCTAAAATTAACCACCTGTAAGAGCAGAGTTTTCAAACTCAATTTCAAAGCGAGGCCCTAAACTTAAAAATCACACTTAATGGTGTTGAGGTGAACTTGATAAACATTGAGCAGAAGAAAACGAAATGCTTAGTAAAGACTAATATGCAGTATCACATCCAGTGGCGTAACTAGAAAACAAAGACCCACGAGGCGCCGGGAGCAAAGGGGAGTGGGATGGGTGGGTGGGGGTGAAATCGGCACCTATGCTCGTTTGTATTTATTAGTAAGCTTACGTACTTGTTATTCAAGAACGTTTCCGTTGGACTCCAATCTTTGACGCCCTAGGGCGCCGCCACTCTCACCCCCACTCTAGTTGCGCTACTGATTACAGGCTGAGTTAAAATAAGGACTACAGTAACCAAGGTACAGCTCAATTTTCACCCTTATGTTGGATGTTTGCCAACTTTTCTCCAAAACAAGAATGTTTATGTTTTTAAGAAAAACGGTTTTGTGATATTCAGATGCTCATACCCCACACAGCAGATGGTCACAGGTGTGATATTTTATCAATAATAATATAAATCATAATATATCAATCATAATTTTCGTTCACTTTCACCGACAGGGCACCCTTTTGCTTTGCTTAGGGAATTGAATTTACACGCCATATCGTTGAAATATAATTACTTTTGCCTAAATTTCTCTCCCGTGACTGAATTTCTTTTTTTTTTTTACGCCGGGCCAGACGTAACCCACGGGCATTGAGTTTGAAACGTATGTGCTATGCTAGACGCAGCAACCAAGAGAAGGTGAGAAGATGAGTTGGTCTCGGCACCTTCAACGCTGATTTATGGATCGCCACAGGGATCTGTTCTGGGACCAGTGATGTTTGCCATGTACGTGTATCCACTCGGCCAGGTCATCAAACCGTTCGGATTATCTTATTACTTCTACGCTGATGACACACAACTGTACGATCATGCGATCCCTCTTGATGCCCCTCGTCTCGCTGCAAAGGTCAGTTGTGCCATCGCCAACGTCTATTCGTAGTCGGGGAGAAATGGGCCTAAAATGAATGAGGAAAAAACAGAAATAATCAGAATTGGAACCAAGAGTAATTTGGCCAAATTCACTGGTCCAGAATCTCTCACCGTGATAAACTGTCAAGTGCCATTTGTTGACAAAATGAAGAATCTTGGTGTTTTATTGGATCCCACGCTGTCTTTTGACCATCATATATCTCAAATGTGCAGAGGTTTATATCTAAAGTTGCGTAGACTCGGCCAAATACGACCCTATTTGTCCACTGATTCTGCAAAGACACTGGCAGTCGCCCTGATACTTTCGCGTATCGACTATTGCAACGCCCTGCTAGCCGGCCTGCCTGAAGACAAAATCGCCAGGCTACAGCGAATACAGAACAGTACTGCGCGTTTGGTTATGTGCAGGTCTAAACGAGACTCGGGAACCGCCCTTCTACGCTCGCTCCATTGGCTCCCCGTGAAAGCCAGAATTGAGTATAAAGTGGCGCTGCTTTGCCATCAGTGCATTTTTATCAACGAGTTTCCGTCCTATCTCAAGGAACTAATCACGCATTATATCCCGCAAAGAACACTTCGTTCTACCAACTCATCGCTTCTGGAAGAGCCCCGTTTCTCTCTGAGCCTTCTCAGTATCCGGTCCGAAGGTGTGGAATCTACTTCCCATTCAACTGAGGCGAACTAGCTCTACTGTTCCTTTTAAAAAGAACTTAAAAACTCATTATTTCAATATTTACCTTAGATAACATTTAACATGCTTTGGAAACTTACTGTCTTGCTTGTGGGTTGGGTCGGTTAGTGCTAGATTTGTTTGTTTTGTCTTTTTTTAATCATCGGTTTAGCTCTGTCACCTGGCCTAGGGTAATATCCGTGTTCTTAGTTGTATGTTAAACGCGCTCTGAGCTTACATTATGTTTGTTGGCAGCGCTATACAAATATTATTATTATTATTATTATATTTAGTTGATATTTAGAAGGGAGGATTTCACGAACCATAATCCATCCATTAATTATTTTTTGTTTAGATCATGTTTTTTTTATACCTTTTCTCCAATAATCTGTTTGCTACACGGCCGATGAAGCAGCGTTCACCAGATTCAGTTGCCACGGTATACCAGGGGATGTGTTGCCAGCACAATGCCCAGCCCCTTTTACTTTACCCCAACTGATGTCAGGTACCCATCAGAGCTGGGTAGACTCAGGGACACCCTCCAGTCCAGGAAAAAAAAATCACCAGGATTCGAACACGGTACGCCAGTCAAACGCACTGCCGCTCCGCCACCGTTATAGGTATATATCTTCTATCCCGCTAAGGTTTCATTTCTTTTTCTTCCGGTCAGTTCATGTCCACACTTTAGACATCTCCGTTACAATGGCTATTATCACATTATGCAGTTACCCCTGGGTCAAGTGGGGTGGGGGGGGGGGCGAGACATTAGGGACGCAGGCAATCACAAGTCACGCGTTGGACCACACGTTTTTTTCCCCTTTAAAACGTAAGAAAGGAGTGAGTGGGCCAACAAAAGCTAGGCCACTCACTCGGAACAGTGGTGACGGTGCTACAAGACTATATGCATATCTTCAGATCAATGTCTTATGGAAAATTATGCGATTCCTAATTTTATTTAGAATATTATATTAACCAAAAAGAATAAATATATATATATATATATATAAAAATAGGGTAATGTCACCATTGAGGGTCCGTCTTGCATCTTTTTTTTTTTACAAGTTCTCTGCCCACGATACATAAAAGGATTTTGTAAATAGCAGAAAAATTGAAAATCGCCTTTACTTTTGCCATAACAAATACCGAAGAGATTATGCTAAGCAAAGATATTTTGCTAAACAAAGAGATAATACTGAAGAAAGAGATTATGCTAAAGAAAGAGATTATGCTATATAAAGAGATTATGCTAAAGAAAGAGATTATGCTATATAAAGAGATTATGCTAAAGAAAGAGATTATGCTAAACAAAGAGATTATGCTATATAAAGAGATTATGCTAAAGAAAGAGATTATGCTAAACAAAGAGATTATGCTATATAAAGAGATTATGCTAAAGAAAGAGATTATGCTGAAGAAAGAGATTATGCTATATAAAGAGATTATGCTATATAAAGAGATTATGCTAAAGAAAGAGATTATGCTAAACAAAGAGATTATGCTATATAAAGAGATTATGTTAAAGAAAGAGATTATGCTATATAAAGAGATTATGCTATATAAAGAGATTATGCTAAACAAAGAGATTATGCTATATAAAGAGATTATGCTATATAAAGAGATTATGCAATATAAAGAGATTATGCTAAAGAAAGAGATTATGCTAAAGAAAGAAATTATGCTATATAAAGAGATTATGCTAAACAAAGAGATTATGCTATATAAAGAGATTATGCTAAAGAAAGAGATTATGCTATATAAAGAGATTATGCTATATAAAGAGATTATGCTAAAGAAAGAGATTATGCTAAAGAAAGAGATTATGCTATATAAAGAGATTATGCTGAAGAAAGAGATTATGCTATATAAAGAGATTATGCTATATAAAGAGATTATGCTAAAGAAAGAGATTATGCTAAAGAAAGAAATTATGCTATATAAAGAGATTATGCTAAACAAAGAGATTATGCTATATAAAGAGATTATGCTAAAGAAAGAGATTATGCTATATAAAGAGATTATGCTATATAAAGAGATTATGCTAAAGAAAGAGATTATGCTAAAGAAAGAGATTATGCTATATAAAGAGATTATGCTATATAAAGAGATTATGCTATATAAAGAGATTATGCTAAAGAAAGAGATTATGCTATATAAAGAGATTATGCTAAAGAAAGAGATTATGCTAAAGAAAGAGATTATGCTATATAAAGAGATTATGCTATATAAAGAGATTATGCTATATAAAGAGATTATGCTAAAGAAAGAGATTATGCTGAAGAAATAGATTATGCTATATAAAGAGATTATGCTAAAGAAAGAGATTATGCTAAACAAAGAGATTATGCTATATAAAGAGATTATGCTATATAAAGAGATTATGCTAAAGAAAGAGATTATGCTAAAGAAAGAGATTATGCTATATAAAGAGATTATGCTAAACAAAGAGATTATGCTATATAAAGAGATTATGCTAAAGAAAGAGATTATGCTATATAAAGAGATTATGCTATATAAAGAGATTATGCTAAAGAAAGAGATTATGCTAAAGAAAGAGATTATGCTATATAAAGAGATTATGCTAAACAAAGAGATTATGCTATATAAAGAGATTATGCTAAAGAAAGAGATTATGCTATATAAAGAGATTATGCTATATAAAGAGATTATGCTAAAGAAAGAGATTATGCTAAACAAAGAGATTATGCTATATAAAGAGATTATGCTAAAGAAAGAGATTATGCTATATAAAGAGATTATGCTATATAAAGAGATTATGCTAAAGAAAGAGATTATGCTAAAGAAAGAGATTATGCTATATAAAGAGATTATGCTATATAAAGAGATTATGCTAAAGAAAGAGATTATGCTAAAGAAAGAGATTATGCTATATAAAGAGATTATGCTAAACAAAGAGATTATGCTATATAAAGAGATTATGCTAAAGAAAGAGATTATGCTATATAAAGAGATTATGCTATATAAAGAGATTATGCTAAAGAAAGAGATTATGCTAAAGAAAGAGATTATGCTATATAAAGAGATTATGCTAAACAAAGAGATTATGCTATATAAAGAGATTATGCTAAAGAAAGAGATTATGCTATATAAAGAGATTATGCTATATAAAGAGATTATGCTAAAGAAAGAGATTATGCTAAACAAAGAGATTATGCTATATAAAGAGATTATGCTAAAGAAAGAGATTATGCTATATAAAGAGATTATGCTATATAAAGAGATTATGCTAAAGAAAGAGATTATGCTAAAGAAAGAGATTATGCTATATAAAGAGATTATGCTATATAAAGAGATTATGCTAAAGAAAGAGATTATGCTAAAGAAAGAGATTATGCTATATAAAGAGATTATGCTAAACAAAGAGATTATGCTATATAAAGAGATTATGCTAAAGAAAGAGATTATGCTATATAAAGAGATTATGCTATATAAAGAGATTATGCTAAAGAAAGAGATTATGCTAAACAAAGAGATTATGCTATATAAAGAGATTATGCTAAAGAAAGAGATTATGCTATATAAAGAGATTATGCTATATAAAGAGATTATGCTAAAGAAAGAGATTATGCTAAAGAAAGAGATTATGCTATATAAAGAGATTATGCTATTGTTACGTCCACAATCCCCTTGTGGCCAGAGCTGTGTAGATCTTGCTGATAATTCTCGTTAGTCCTAGGGGAGACTTTAATTATTAGTATTTATGTTTCAGTATTACACGAACTCTTCTTATAGTCCTGGGCACAAATTCAGTATTTGTATTCCAACATTTCCTTTCTTGTAAATTATGGTAGTAGATAAATCTTATAGTAATGTATACAACACAATAGGATAGTAACTTGACAAAGAAGCTTCAGTGTAACTGTTGTTGATAGTTTATTTCAGGTGGTATGTTCAATATATACAATATATCTATTATGTACAGTTAGAATAAAATAGTGCAAACACAAACGTTCAAAGGAACATATTTTGAAACTCTCTGTCTTTCAGACAAAACAAATCATTAAATACTATCCGAGTGGTGCAAGGGACAGACCCACTACCAGTAGGGGTGAAAATCATGGTAACATTACAAAACTCATAACAAAACGATATGAACTTCCCCTATTAAATAATGAGTCGTTCCCAGACTCTGAGAATTTGAGATCAACACAGAATCCCAGCATTACCTAGAACCTTTCGTTTTCCTACTAAACGTCCTAATATCGCGTGTAGTAAGAAAAGAGAGAGAGAGGAGAATAAACATTGCGTGTTCCAATTCTTGGAAAAACAATATACATGACACGCCCCCACCCAATGAAAGAAATAGTGTACCATAATTACCCAAGTAATACTCAACATGGTACATTTTTCGTACTTAACACTATCGTTTTAACAACCAACAATCAATTTAAGATTATAAGACAATTTAAGCAAACATGGCTCACTGGCACAACTAAATTATAAAAAGTGTCACTACCCAATGGTAATTGTGATTATAACGTGATGGACAAATATTTCACCGTTAGTATTAATATTAACTAATGTCTCAACAAGTACAATTAATTCAAAAATATTCTAGTCATTCTTATTTTAACTATGTACAGTTGTGTGGATTTCCACCAAAAATTTGCAAAAAGTCTTAATCTATTTAAACAAATATAACATTGCTCAAACTCTTGTCAATTTCCAACAGTTTACTTCTAATATACAAACCAAAAGATAAGTAATACATAACTCGAATCAAACTATAGGTTACTTCCCCTTTAAATTACAGTGTCAACTTGACATTAACAGGGTTCATACCTAAGATGATGATACTTCCCCTTTTCTCAAATACGAGGAGAAAATACACTCTAGTTACGATTACTACAGTAATCTAAATATTAAAATGTAATCCACTATTATGCGTTTTTGGCAAATTTAAAAGTTTAATATAAAAGATTGTTCAGGGTTGAATGAGTGCACACCTTTAGGTACCTTTGTTTCCCTCCATTCCCGGATTTATGGAATATATAACAACCTATACAACATAGTGAATATCCACTAGTTTTTCCCATTCTATTACCATGATATAACAATTTAGCAATAGATTTCCAATATTATCTATTAATTTATACCAATTAAGATTACATCTCTTTCTAAGATAAAAATTGTACATATTATTATTTAGTTCCATTCATTAACTAAAATAAAACAAGATAATAAATCAACTATCTCAAAGTTTTCCCACTTAATTGCATGTGATGACAATTACTTTTATCCATCCATATCAAGTAAATACGTGCATATTATATATTTATTGCATCATGCATCAACATTTAAATGGAATTTCTTTTCCATAATCAAATGAATTTAAAATATATCAGAACATCAATATTATACATGATTATAAGAATTATTAATACTTTCAAAAGACTTGACTTCTGTATGATACAAGTATTCTATAGGTATTCCATAATCAAAATTCAAACGAATGATAGGTTATCATGACACATTCTTAATGAATAAGTGAGATGATCTGAAAAAGAAGTATAGGGTTATTCAGTCAATCATGTAGCACCCGAGATAGATTATCAGCTATGACCTTGTCTCTATCTTGTCGATGATACGGGAAATGGGATACCAGTCGGTCTCTGTCAAATTACTTAATTTCCCAAAGTCTCTATAAAACTGCAGTGTGTGGTCGGCTTTTGGTACCATCACACAGGGTGTAGACCATTTGCTATCACATTTTCCTCCTATGTCATTTTCTAACATATACTTTACATCTAATTTAATATGCTCAGGTCTGATGGGGTCAAATGGATGCTGTTTAATAGACCTGGCACTATCGGTTAACACTACATCGTGCTCTATGACATGTGTCCTACTGGGAACATTTGTAAACATTGACTTATTTTCATGCACCAGCTCAATAATCTTCTCCTTATCTTCTACCGGAGGATGTTCTAGCCTTGTATCTAAACTCTTAAGGGCATCTGTATTATTAAGTTTACTTTCTGCTAACTTATATTCTATCCTAGATAAATCCGTCGGGACTCTAGCTAACGAAATCATGGGGACCTCCCGTGGTTTACTCTTTTCCCTGGAAACATAGGGCTTAAGCAAATTAATATGGCATACCCTCTGCTTTTGTCTCCGGTCAGGAGTCTTTATCAAATAATTGACCTCGCCAAGCTTTGACTCTATCTCATAGGGTCCACTAAACTTTGCACTTAAAGGCTGATTTTGCAAAGGTAGAAACACAAGAACTTTGTCACCTGGTGCAAAAGTTCTAGCTGTAGCTTTACGGTCATAGTTCTGTCTCATACGCTCCTGCATCTGTGGAAAATGAATCTTCACATGGTTAAAAGCATGATAAAGCCTATTTTTAAATTTATCTACATATGACAAAAGTCCAATCGGTTCACTGTCCGTTAGCCAAGTTTCATGTAGAAGTTTCAACGGACCTCTGACTGAGTGTCCATACACAAGTTCGAATGGGCTAAACCCCAGGGATTCCTGAGTGGCCTCCCTTGCAGCGAACAGTACATAAGGCACACCCTTATCCCAGTCTTTCTCGTTTTCATAACAGTACTTTTTAAGCATCGATTTTAATGTCTGATGAAACCTTTCCAGAGCTCCCTGGCTCTCAGGATGATAGGCACTTGATAGCCTATGGCTTATCCCTAATTGTTCCATGACTTGTTTGAAAATGTTCGAAGTAAAGTTAGTCCCCTGGTCGGACTGTACTGTCTTCGGTAGGCCATAACGTGTGAAGAAATTTGTCAGGGCGTCTACCACCTTCACTGTTGTTATGTTCCGCAACGGAATGGCTTCCGGGAAGCGAGTGGATGAACACATGACTGTGAGCAGGTATTGAAAACCGGCTTTTGTTTTCGGCAACGGGCCCACGCAATCAATGAGTATATGACTGAATGGTTCGTCGAACGCTGGTATCGGCTGGAGTGGAGCGACAGGAATTCGTTGGTTAGGACGTCCTACCATTTGGCATACGTGGCAAGTCTTGCAGTATTGTTCGACATCTCTTCTCAGTCCTGGCCAGTAGAAGTAAGGGAGGATACGGTGGTGCGTTTTTCGGACTCCCATGTGACCAGCGAAAGGAAGATCATGCGCCATACGCAGTATATCTTGACGATAGCACTTAGGTATTACAATCTGGTGAATACTGTCCCACTCGTTTGTACCTGAGTTGAGCGGTTTCGACTTTCTCATCAACACTTCATCTTTCATGTAAAAACATTCCGCCATTGCATCTGCAGTCTTTTCATCAACAGCTTTCATTCTGAGTTGCATTATTACTTCGTCATTCAATTGTTCTTTCACCAATTTCTGCTTTGGTGACAAAATGTTATCGTTCTCGGTTGCATCACCAGTTGTTAGTTCAGCAAAGAACGTAGCACTTAAATCGATGTCAGGTGTTTCTGTTATCACTTTTTCATTCGCATGTGTGTCTTCAGAACAGACAAACACATCTTTCGTTGCACTACACGGCGTAGCAGGAGTCTTTACCGACTTCTTTTTCTGCATTGCTCTTGTCAGTGCACATGTTGGGCGTTCATTGGCAGGACGTAGGTTTTTGTCCTCCGCCATCTTTGTCTCCAACACTTTAACCATGGGCTCGACAGTGACTCTGCCGCCCATAATGTCATTTCCTAATATCATGGAAACGCCTTTGACGGGTAGTGCGCGCCACACTCCCACTACGATGTTACCTGTAAAAATATCCGACTCGAGTTTTATTCTGTGCAGTGGAGCTTCCACAGCCTCCATACTAGCACCTCTCAGCACAACAGACTCACCGGTACTGGTGGCATCTGTTAACGGCACACTGCCCTCCAGGATCACGCTGACAGCAGAACCCGTGTCACGTAATATCTGTATTTTCTTCTTGCTGAGTACATCGACTTCTGTCGACACTGTCCCCTCGTAGACAAAGGGTCGAAAATCGGATAGGTCGTCCTCTTCCGGGACTTCAGGAACCATCTGTTCCTCACGGCCTTCTGAAAGCATAATAGATTGAGTACAGCTATTCTCTTTTACCTTAGATAGACTGTTCTCAAAAACCATCGACTCCACAACTATGGGCGATGCCGGCCGCATTTCTTTTGAGTTTCTTGACCCTGTGTTGCACACTTCTTCTGTCTGCTTGCTATCTTTCTGCACTCTGGCACAGTGTAGAATAGCACCTTGCTTCTTGGTAAGGATCCAACAATCTTTCTTCATGTGGCCCTCTTTCTTGCAATTGAAACATACCACCTTTGCTTTATTTACATCTGTCTGCTTCCTGAAATGAACTAAGTTACTATTATTATTTACACCACTGTTCTTATTATTGTTTTCACTTGTCTCTTTTGGTTTACTAGCCTCCTTGGGCTCTGGTTTGTGCACTTTGGGTTTGTCAGCATAATATGGCTTTATGCTGGCGTGAATTATGGCATAGTTATCTGCCAATCTAGCAGCTTCATGCACATCTTCAACCCCTCGGTCTGAGATGTGGGTTTTAATATCCACTCGAATACAATCATTGAATTCCTCAAACAATATTAGGTTCTTGAGTTTATCAAACTCACTTACATTCTGTGACCTTAGCCACTGTTCTAACATTTTCTCCTTTTGTCTCAAAAAGTCTACATGAGTTTGATCATATGCCTTCTTTCTGTCTCTAAATAGCTTTCTATATTTTTCTGGTGTCAGGGAATAACTTTTTAGCACCCTATCTTTGATTACTTCATAGTCATTTATTTCCTCGGGTGTTAAACTCAACACTACGTCCAATGCTTTTCCTTTGTTGAGAGTTGACCTTAACAATAAAGCCATCTTATCATCAGGGAACTGATAATCTACAGCTATCCTCTCAAAAAGCAAAAAGAAATCTTGAACATCTTCTTCTCTGAATATAGGCAAGTGTTGCTTCATTGCGCTAATATCCATACCATTGCTGTCCCTACGATGGTCAGGTCTGTTCATGCGTGCCATCTCTATCCTTTCTCTGCTTTCAATCCTAATTCTTTCATTTTCCCTTTCAGTTTCTATCCTAATTCTTTCATTTTCCCTTTCAGTTTCTATCCTAATTCTTTCATTTTCTCTTTCAGTTTCTATCCTCATTCTTTCCAATTCCATTCTCTTCATAGCTAATTGGAATTTTAAGTTTTCACTCAACCCTTCATCTTCATCATTGTTTGATGATCTAGATGACATATTTCTTACCTCGTCTCCGTGGGCAATTACCTCGCCCCCACTGGGAGCTACATAACCTTCATTGATATCGTTCTGTCCCACTTCAACTACACTACCAGTGTTCATGGCATTCTGCCCGTTCAAACATGTCATAATTTCTTTGGTCAAACGATTACGATTAGGTCTTGCCTGTCCTGCCTCAATCCCAAAGGACTCAGCTAATTCTTTTAGTTCAGCAAATGACATGGCATTAAGTTCCTCACTTGATATATTCGAAGCCATAGTATAGCGTTCGAAATATTTGTTATAGTAGAGTAGTATATATTGTATAATAAAATATAAAGTTCCAACTTACGATTTGTCCAGAAATTTGCACAATATAATATTAAACACTTCGTGGAATCTTCACACTTCCCAAGGAATAAAAACGCAAACCAGTTCTCTCCTCTTTTTAAAAAAAAATAGTTTCACAGTCCTGAAAACGAAACACAAATATGCCGCTCTCGGTACTACTAATGTCACAAAATATTTATAGGTCAGGAAAAAATATAACTCAAATTTTCCAGACGAGATCAACAAATTTTTTCCAATCCTAGATCAAGAAAAGTAGAACTCAAATCTACCGAACGAGACTACCAAATCTTGTCAATCCTAGGTCAGGAAAAGTAGAACTCAAATATACCGGGCGAGACCACCAAATTTTGTTACGTCCACAATCCCCTTGTGGCCAGAGCTGTGTAGATCTTGCTGATAATTCTCGTTAGTCCTAGGGGAGACTTTAATTATTAGTATTTATGTTTCAGTATTACACGAACTCTTCTTATAGTCCTGGGCACAAATTCAGTATTTGTATTCCAACATTTCCTTTCTTGTAAATTATGGTAGTAGATAAATCTTATAGTAATGTATACAACACAATAGGATAGTAACTTGACAAAGAAGCTTCAGTGTAACTGTTGTTGATAGTTTATTTCAGGTGGTATGTTCAATATATACAATATATCTATTATGTACAGTTAGAATAAAATAGTGCAAACACAAACGTTCAAAGGAACATATTTTGAAACTCTCTGTCTTTCAGACAAAACAAATCATTAAATACTATCCGAGTGGTGCAAGGGACAGACCCACTACCAGTAGGGGTGAAAATCATGGTAACATTACAAAACTCATAACAAAACGATATGAACTTCCCCTATTAAATAATGAGTCGTTCCCAGACTCTGAGAATTTGAGATCAACACAGAATCCCAGCATTACCTAGAACCTTTCGTTTTCCTACTAAACGTCCTAATATCGCGTGTAGTAAGAAAAGAGAGAGAGAGGAGAATAAACATTGCGTGTTCCAATTCTTGGAAAAACAATATACATGACACTATACAAAGAGATTATGCTAAAGAAAGAGATTATGCTATATGAATAGATTATGCTAAAGAAAGAAATTATGCTATATAAAGAGATTATGCTAAACAAAGAGATTATGCTATATAAAGAGATTATGCTAAAGAAAGAGATTATGCTATATAAAGAGATTATGCTATATAAAGAGATTATGCTAAAGAAAGAGATTATGCTAAAGAAAGAGATTATGCTATACAAAGAGATTATGCTAAAGAAAGAGATTATGCTAAACAAAGAGATTATGCTATATAAAGAGATTATGCTAAAGAAAGAGATTATGCTAAAGAAAGAGGTTATGCTATATAAAGTGATTATGCTATATAAAGAGATTATGCTATATAAAGAGATTATGCTAAAGAAAGAGATTATGCTAAAGAAAGAGATTATGCTATATAAAGAGATTATGCTAAACAAAGAGATTATGCTATATAAAGAGATTATGCTAAAGAAAGAGATTATGCTATATAAAGAGATTATGCTATATAAAGAGATTATGCTAAAGAAAGAGATTATGCTAAAGAAAGAGATTATGCTATATAAAGAGATTATGCTAAACAAAGAGATTATGCTATATAAAGAGATTATGCTAAAGAAAGAGATTATGCTATATAAAGAGATTATGCTATATAAAGAGATTATGCTAAAGAAAGAGATTATGCTAAACAAAGAGATTATGCTATATAAAGAGATTATGCTAAAGAAAGAGATTATGCTATATAAAGAGATTATGCTATATAAAGAGATTATGCTAAAGAAAGAGATTATGCTAAAGAAAGAGATTATGCTATATAAAGAGATTATGCTATACAAAGAGATTATGCTAAAGAAAGAGATTATGCTATATGAATAGATTATGCTAAAGAAAGAAATTATGCTATATAAAGAGATTATGCTAAACAAAGAGATTATGCTATATAAAGAGATTATGCTAAAGAAAGAGATTATGCTATAGAAAGAGATTATGCTAAACAAAGAGATTATGCTATATAAAGAGATTATGCTAAAGAAAGAGATTATGCTGAAGAAAGAGATTATGCTATATAAAGAGATTATGCTATATAAAGAGATTATGCTAAAGAAAGAGATTATGCTAAACAAAGAGATTATGCTAAAGAAAGAGATTATGCTAAACAAAGAGATTATGCTATATAAAGAGATTATGCTAAAGAAAGAGATTATGCTATATAAAGAGATTATGCTATATAAAGAGATTATGCTAAACAAAGAGATTATGCTATATAAAGAGATTATGCTATATAAAGAGATTATGCTATATAAAGAGATTATGCTAAAGAAAGAGATTATGCTAAAGAAAGAAATTATGCTATATAAAGAGATTATGCTAAACAAAGAGATTATGCTATATAAAGAGATTATGCTAAAGAAAGAGTTTATGCTATATAAAGAGATTATGCTATATAAAGAGATTATGCTAAAGAAAGAGATTATGCTAAAGAAAGAGATTATGCTATATAAAGAGATTATGCTGAAGAAAGAGATTATGCTATATAAAGAGATTATGCTATATAAAGAGATTATGCTAAAGAAAGAGATTATGCTAAAGAAAGAAATTATGCTATATAAAGAGATTATGCTAAACAAAGAGATTATGCTATATAAAGAGATTATGCTAAAGAAAGAGATTATGCTATATAAAGAGATTATGCTATATAAAGAGATTATGCTAAAGAAAGAGATTATGCTAAAGAAAGAGATTATGCTATATAAAGAGATTATGCTATATAAAGAGATTATGCTATATAAAGAGATTATGCTAAAGAAAGAGATTATGCTATATAAAGAGATTATGCTAAAGAAAGAGATTATGCTAAAGAAAGAGATTATGCTATATAAAGAGATTATGCTATATAAAGAGATTATGCTATATAAAGAGATTATGCTAAAGAAAGAGATTATGCTGAAGAAAGAGATTATGCTATAAAAAGAGATTATGCTAAAGAAAGAGATTATGCTAAACAAAGAGATTATGCTATATAAAGAGATTATGCTATATAAAGAGATTATGCTAAAGAAAGAGATTATGCTAAAGAAAGAGATTATGCTATATAAAGAGATTATGCTAAACAAAGAGATTATGCTATATAAAGAGATTATGCTAAAGAAAGAGATTATGCTATATAAAGAGATTATGCTATATAAAGAGATTATGCTAAAGAAAGAGATTATGCTAAAGAAAGAGATTATGCTATATAAAGAGATTATGCTAAACAAAGAGATTATGCTATATAAAGAGATTATGCTAAAGAAAGAGATTATGCTATATAAAGAGATTATGCTATATAAAGAGATTATGCTAAAGAAAGAGATTATGCTAAACAAAGAGATTATGCTATATAAAGAGATTATGCTAAAGAAAGAGATTATGCTATATAAAGAGATTATGCTATATAAAGAGATTATGCTAAAGAAAGAGATTATGCTAAAGAAAGAGATTATGCTATATAAAGAGATTATGCTATATAAAGAGATTATGCTAAAGAAAGAGATTATGCTAAAGAAAGAGATTATGCTATATAAAGAGATTATGCTAAACAAAGAGATTATGCTATATAAAGAGATTATGCTAAAGAAAGAGATTATGCTATATAAAGAGATTATGCTATATAAAGAGATTATGCTAAAGAAAGAGATTATGCTAAACAAAGAGATTATGCTATATAAAGAGATTATGCTAAAGAAAGAGATTATGCTATATAAAGAGATTATGCTATATAAAGAGATTATGCTAAAGAAAGAGATTATGCTAAAGAAAGAGATTATGCTATATAAAGAGATTATGCTATACAAAGAGATTATGCTAAAGAAAGAGATTATGCTATATGAATAGATTATGCTAAAGAAAGAAATTATGCTATATAAAGAGATTATGCTAAACAAAGAGATTATGCTATATAAAGAGATTATGCTAAAGAAAGAGATTATGCTATATAAAGAGATTATGCTATATAAAGAGATTATGCTAAAGAAAGAGATTATGCTAAAGAAAGAGATTATGCTATACAAAGAGATTATGCTAAAGAAAGAGATTATGCTAAACAAAGAGATTATGCTATATAAAGAGATTATGCTAAAGAAAGAGATTATGCTAAAGAAAGAGGTTATGCTATATAAAGTGATTATGCTATATAAAGAGATTATGCTATATAAAGAGATTATGCTAAAGAAAGAGATTATGCTAAAGAAAGAGATTATGCTATATAAAGAGATTATGCTAAACAAAGAGATTATGCTATATAAAGAGATTATGCTAAAGAAAGAGATTATGCTATATAAAGAGATTATGCTATATAAAGAGATTATGCTAAAGAAAGAGATTATGCTAAAGAAAGAGATTATGCTATATAAAGAGATTATGCTAAACAAAGAGATTATGCTATATAAAGAGATTATGCTAAAGAAAGAGATTATGCTATATAAAGAGATTATGCTATATAAAGAGATTATGCTAAAGAAAGAGATTATGCTAAACAAAGAGATTATGCTATATAAAGAGATTATGCTAAAGAAAGAGATTATGCTATATAAAGAGATTATGCTATATAAAGAGATTATGCTAAAGAAAGAGATTATGCTAAAGAAAGAGATTATGCTATATAAAGAGATTATGCTATACAAAGAGATTATGCTAAAGAAAGAGATTATGCTATATGAATAGATTATGCTAAAGAAAGAAATTATGCTATATAAAGAGATTATGCTAAACAAAGAGATTATGCTATATAAAGAGATTATGCTAAAGAAAGAGATTATGCTATATAAAGAGATTATGCTATATAAAGAGATTATGCTAAAGAAAGAGATTATGCTAAAGAAAGAGGTTATGCTATACAAAGAGATTATGCTAAAGTAAGAGATTATGCTAAACAAAGAGATTATGCTATATAAAGAGATTATGCTATATAAAGAGATTATGCTATATAAAGAGTATATGCTAAAGAAAGAGATTAAGCTATGTAAAGAGATTATGCTATATAAAGAGATTATGCTATATAAAGAGATTATGCTAAAGAAAGAGATTATGCTAAAGAAAGAGATTATGCTATATAAAGAGATTATGCTATACAAAGAGATTATGCTAAAGACAGAGATTATGCTATATGAAGAGATTATGCTAAAGAAAGAGATTATGCTATATAAAGAGATTATGCTATATAAAGAGATTATGCTAAAGAAAGAGATTATGCTAAAGAAAGAGATTATGCTATACAAAGAGATTATGCTAAAGAAAGAGATTATGCTAAACAAAGAGATTATGCTATATAAAGAGATTATGCTAAAGAAAGAGATTATGCTAAAGAAAGAGATTAAGCTAAACAAAGAGATTATGCTAAAGAAAGAGATTATGCTAAAGAAAGAGATTATGCTATATAAAGAGATTATGCTAAAGAAAGAGATTATGCTAAAGAAAGAGATTATGCTATATAAAGAGATTATGCTTTATAAAGAGATTATGCTAAAGAAAGAGATTATGCTAAAGAAAGAGATTATGCTATATAAAGAGATTATGCTATACAAAGAGATTATGCTAAAGAAAGAGATTATGCTAAACAAAGAGATTATGCTATATAAAGAGATTATGCTAAAGAAAGAGATTATGCTATATAAAGAGATTATGCTATACAAAGAGATTATGCTATATAAAGAGATTATGCTAAAGAAAGAGATTATGCTATATAAAGAGATTATGCTATACAAAGAGATTATGCTAAAGAAAGAGATTATGCTAAACAAAGAGATTATGCTATATAAAGAGATTATGCTGAAGAAAGAGATTATGCTATATAAAGAGATTATGCTAAAGAAAGACATTATGCTATATAAAGAGATTATGCTAAAGAAAGAGATTATGCTATATAAAGAGATTATGCTAAAGAAAGAGATTATGCTGAAGAAAGAGATTATGCTAAAGAAAGAGATTATGCTAAAGAAAGAGATTATGCTAAAGAAAGAGATTATGCTATATAAAGAGATTATGCTATATAAAGAGATTATGCTAAAGAAAGAGATTATGCTATATAAAGAGATTATGCTAAAGAAAGAGATTATGCTATATAAAGAGATTAGGCTAAAGAAAGAGATTATGCTATATAAAGAGATTATGCTAAAGAAAGAGATTATGCTATATAAAGAGATTATGCTAAAGAAAGAGATTATGCTAAAGAAAGAGATTATGCTAAAGAAAGAGATTAAGCTATATAAAGAGATTATGCTAAAGAAAGAGATTATGCTAAAGAAAGAGATTAAGCTATATAAAGAGATTATGCTAAAGAAAGAGATTATGCTATATAAAGAGATTATGCTAAAGAAAGAGATTAAGCTATATAAAGAGATTATGCTAAAGAAAGAGATTATGCTATATAAAGAGATTATGCTAAAGAAAGAGATTATGCTAAAGAAAGAGATTAAGCTAGATAAAGAGATTATGCTAAAGAAAGAGATTATGCTATATAAAGAGATTATGCTAAAGAAAGAGATTATGCTATATAAAGAGATTATGCTAAAGAAAGAGATTATGCTAAAGAAAGAGATTAAGCTATATAAAGAGATTATGCTAAAGAAAGAGATTAAGCTATATAAAGAGATTATGCTAAAAAAAGAGATTATGCTATATAAAGAGATTATGCTAAAGACAGAGATTATGCTAAAGAAAGAGATTAAGCTATATAAAAAGATTATGCTAAAGAAAGAGATTAAGCTATATAAAGAGATTATTCTAAAGAAAGAGATTATGCTATATAAAGAGATTATGCTAAAGAAAGAGATTATGCTAAAGAAAGAGATTAAGCTATATAAAGAGATTATGCTAAAGAAAGAGATTAAGCTATATAAAGAGATTATGCTAAAGAAAGAGATTATGCTATATAAAGAGATTATGCTAAAGAAAGAGATTATGCTATATAAAGAGATTATGCTAAAGAAAGAGATTATGCTAAAGAAAGAGATTAAGCTATATAAAGAGATTATGCTATATAAAGAGATTATGCTAAAGAAAGAGATTATGCTATATAACGAGATTATGCTAAAGAAAGAGATTATGCTATATAAAGAGATTATGCTAAAGAAAGAGATTATGCTATATAAAGAGATTATGCTAAAGAAAGAGATTATGCTATATAAAGAGATTATGCTAAAGAAAGAGATTATGCTATAAAAAGAGATTATGCTAAAGAAAGAGATTATGCTATATAAAGAGATTATGCTAAAGAAAGAGATTATGCTATATAAAGAGATTATGCTAAAGAAAGAGATTATGCTATATAAAGAGATTATGCTAAAGAAAGAGATTATATCTAAAGAAAGAGATTATGCTATATAAAGAGATTATGCTAAAGAAAGAGATTATGCTAAAGAAAGAGATTATGCTATATAAAGAGATTATGCTATATAAAGAGATTATGCTATATAAAGAGATTATGCTAAAGAAAGAGATTATGCTATATAAAGAGATTATGCTAAAGAAAGAGATTATGCTATATAAAGAGATTATGCTATATAAAGAGATTATGCTAAAGAAAGAGATTATGCTAAAGAAAGAGATTAAGCTATATAAAGAGATTATGCTAAAGAAAGAGATTATGCTATATAAAGAGATTATGCTAAAGAAAGAGATTATGCTATATAAAGAGATTATGCTATATAAAGAGATTATGCTAAAGAAAGAGATTATGCTAAAGAAAGAGATTAAGCTATATAAAGAGATTATGCTAAAGAAAGAGATTATGCTATATAAAGAGATTATGCTAAAGAAAGAGATTAAGCTATATAAAGAGATTATGCTAAAGAAAGAGATTATGCTATATAAAGAGATTATGCTAAAGAAAGAGATTAAGCTAGATAAAGAGATTATGCTAAAGAAAGAGATTATGCTATATAAAGAGATTATGCTAAAGAAAGAGATTATGCTATATAAAGAGATTATGCTAAAGAAAGAGATTATGCTAAAGAAAGAGATTAAGCTATATAAAGAGATTATGCTAAAGAAAGAGATTAAGCTATATAAAGAGATTATGCTAAAGAAAGAGATTATGCTATATAAAGAGATTATGCTAAAGACAGAGATTATGCTAAAGAAAGAGATTAAGCTATATAAAGAGATTATGCTAAAGAAAGAGATTAAGCTATATAAAGAGATTATGCTAAAGAAAGAGATTATGCTATATAAAGAGATTATGCTAAAGAAAGAGATTATGCTAAAGAAAGAGATTAAGCTATATAAAGAGATTATGCTAAAGAAAGAGATTAAGCTATATAAAGAGATTATGCTAAAGAAAGAGATTATGCTATATAAAGAGATTATGCTAAAGAAAGAGATTATGCTAAAGAAAGAGATTAAGCTATATAAAGAGATTATGCTATATAAAGAGATTATGCTAAAGAAAGAGATTATGCTATATAACGAGATTATGCTAAAGAAAGAGATTATGCTATATAAAGAGATTATGCTAAAGAAAGAGATTATGCTATATAAAGAGATTATGCTAAAGAAAGAGATTATGCTATATAAAGAGATTATGCTAAAGAAAGAGATTATGCTATATAAAGAGATTATGCTAAAGAAAGAGATTATGCTATATAAAGAGATTATGCTAAAGAAAGAGATTATGCTATATAAAGAGATTATGCTAAAGAAAGAGATTATATCTAAAGAAAGAGATTATGCTATATAAAGAGATTATGCTAAAGAAAGAGATTATGCTAAAGAAAGAGATTATGCTATATAAAGAGATTATGCTATATAAAGAGATTATGCTAAAGAAAGAGATTATGCTATATAAAGAGATTATGCTAAAGAAAGAGATTATGCTATATAAAGAGATAATGCTATATAAAGAGATTATGCTAAACAAAGAGATTATGCTATATAAAGAGATTATGCTAAAGAAAGAGATTATGCTATATAAAGAGATTATGCTATATAAAGAGATTATGCTAAAGAAAGAGATTATGCTAAACAAAGAGATTGTGCTATATAAAGAGATTATGCTAAAGAAAGAGATTATGCTATATAAAGAGATTATGCTATATAAAGAGATTATGCTAAAGAAAGAGATTATGCTAAAGAAAGAGATTATGCTATATAAAGAGATTATGCTATACAAAGAGATTATGCTAAAGAAAGAGATTATGCTATATGAATAGATTATGCTAAAGAAAGAAATTATGCTATATAAAGAGATTATGCTAAACAAAGAGATTATGCTATATAAAGAGATTATGCTAAAGAAAGAGATTATGCTATAGAAAGAGATTATGCTAAACAAAGAGATTATGCTATATAAAGAGATTATGCTAAAGAAAGAGATTATGCTGAAGAAAGAGATTATGCTATATAAAGAGATTATGCTATATAAAGAGATTATGCTAAAGAAAGAGATTATGCTAAACAAAGAGATTATGCTAAAGAAAGAGATTATGCTAAACAAAGAGATTATGCTATATAAAGAGATTATGCTAAAGAAAGAGATTATGCTATATAAAGAGATTATGCTATATAAAGAGATTATGCTAAACAAAGAGATTATGCTATATAAAGAGATTATGCTATATAAAGAGATTATGCTATATAAAGAGATTATGCTAAAGAAAGAGATTATGCTAAAGAAAGAAATTATGCTATATAAAGAGATTATGCTAAACAAAGAGATTATGCTATATAAAGAGATTATGCTAAAGAAAGAGTTTATGCTATATAAAGAGATTATGCTATATAAAGAGATTATGCTAAAGAAAGAGATTATGCTAAAGAAAGAGATTATGCTATATAAAGAGATTATGCTATATAAAGAGATTATGCTATATAAAGAGATTATGCTAAAGAAAGAGATTATGCTATATAAAGAGATTATGCTATATAAAGAGATTATGCTAAAGAAAGAGATTATGCTAAAGAAAGAGATTATGCTATATAAAGAGATTATGCTATATAAAGAGATTATGCTATATAAAGAGATTATGCTAAAGAAAGAGATTATGCTATATAAAGAGATTATGCTAAAGAAAGAGATTATGCTAAAGAAAGAGATTATGCTATATAAAGAGATTATGCTATATAAAGAGATTATGCTAAAGAAAGAGATTATGCTGAAGAAAGAGATTATGCTATATAAAGAGATTATGCTAAAGAAAGAGATTATGCTAAACAAAGAGATTATGCTATATAAAGAGATTATGCTATATAAAGAGATTATGCTAAAGAAAGAGATTATGCTAAAGAAAGAGATTATGCTATATAAAGAGATTATGCTAAACAAAGAGATTATGCTATATAAAGAGATTATGCTAAAGAAAGAGATTATGCTATATAAAGAGATTATGCTATATAAAGAGATTATGCTAAAGAAAGAGATTATGCTAAAGAAAGAGATTATGCTATATAAAGAGATTATGCTAAACAAAGAGATTATGCTATATAAAGAGATTATGCTAAAGAAAGAGATTATGCTATATAAAGAGATTATGCTATATAAAGAGATTATGCTAAAGAAAGAGATTATGCTAAACAAAGAGATTATGCTATATAAAGAGATTATGCTAAAGAAAGAGATTATGCTATATAAAGAGATTATGCTATATAAAGAGATTATGCTAAAGAAAGAGATTATGCTAAAGAAAGAGATTATGCTATATAAAGAGATTATGCTATATAAAGAGATTATGCTAAAGAAAGAGATTATGCTAAAGAAAGAGATTATGCTATATAAAGAGATTATGCTAAACAAAGAGATTATGCTATATAAAGAGATTATGCTAAAGAAAGAGATTATGCTATATAAAGAGATTATGCTATATAAAGAGATTATGCTAAAGAAAGAGATTATGCTAAACAAAGAGATTATGCTATATAAAGAGATTATGCTAAAGAAAGAGATTATGCTATATAAAGAGATTATGCTATATAAAGAGATTATGCTAAAGAAAGAGATTATGCTAAAGAAAGAGATTATGCTATATAAAGAGATTATGCTATACAAAGAGATTATGCTAAAGAAAGAGATTATGCTATATGAATAGATTATGCTAAAGAAAGAAATTATGCTATATAAAGAGATTATGCTAAACAAAGAGATTATGCTATATAAAGAGATTATGCTAAAGAAAGAGATTATGCTATATAAAGAGATTATGCTATATAAAGAGATTATGCTAAAGAAAGAGATTATGCTAAAGAAAGAGATTATGCTATACAAAGAGATTATGCTAAAGAAAGAGATTATGCTAAACAAAGAGATTATGCTATATAAAGAGATTATGCTAAAGAAAGAGATTATGCTAAAGAAAGAGGTTATGCTATATAAAGTGATTATGCTATATAAAGAGATTATGCTATATAAAGAGATTATGCTAAAGAAAGAGATTATGCTAAAGAAAGAGATTATGCTATATAAAGAGATTATGCTAAACAAAGAGATTATGCTATATAAAGAGATTATGCTAAAGAAAGAGATTATGCTATATAAAGAGATTATGCTATATAAAGAGATTATGCTAAAGAAAGAGATTATGCTAAAGAAAGAGATTATGCTATATAAAGAGATTATGCTAAACAAAGAGATTATGCTATATAAAGAGATTATGCTAAAGAAAGAGATTATGCTAAAGAAAGAGATTATGCTATATAAAGAGATTATGCTATATAAAGAGATTATGCTAAAGAAAGAGATTATGCTAAACAAAGAGATTATGCTATATAAAGAGATTATGCTAAAGAAAGAGATTATGCTATATAAAGAGATTATGCTATATAAAGAGATTATGCTAAAGAAAGAGATTATGCTAAAGAAAGAGATTATGCTATATAAAGAGATTATGCTATATAAAGAGATTATGCTATACAAAGAGATTATGCTAAAGAAAGAGATTATGCTATATGAATAGATTATGCTAAAGAAAGAAATTATGCTATATAAAGAGATTATGCTAAACAAAGAGATTATGCTATATATAAAGAGATTATGCTAAAGAAAGAGATTATGCTATATAAAGAGATTATGCTAAAGTAAGAGATTATGCTAAACAAAGAGATTATGCTATATAAAGAGATTATGCTATATAAAGAGATTATGCTATATAAAGAGATTATGCTAAAGAAAGAGATTAAGCTATATAAAGAGATTATGCTATATAAAGAGATTATGCTATATAAAGAGATTATGCTAAAGAAAGAGATTATGCTAAAGAAAGAGATTATGCTATATAAAGAGATTATGCTATACAAAGAGATTATGCTAAAGACAGAGATTATGCTATATGAAGAGATTATGCTAAAGAAAGAGATTATGCTATATAAAGAGATTATGCTATATAAAGAGATTATGCTAAAGAAAGAGATTATGCTAAAGAAAGAGATTATGCTATACAAAGAGATTATGCTAAAGAAAGAGATTATGCTAAACAAAGAGATTATGCTATATAAAGAGATTATGCTAAAGAAAGAGATTATGCTAAAGAAAGAGATTAAGCTAAACAAAGAGATTATGCTTAAGAAAGAGATTATGCTAAAGAAAGAGATTATGCTATATAAAGAGATTATGCTAAAGAAAGAGATTATGCTAAAGAAAGAGATTATGCTATATAAAGAGATTATGCTTTATAAAGAGATTATGCTAAAGAAAGAGATTATGCTAAAGAAAGAGATTATGCTATATAAAGAGATTATGCTATACAAAGAGATTATGCTAAAGAAAGAGATTATGCTAAACAAAGAGATTATGCTATATAAAGAGATTATGCTAAAGAAAGAGATTATGCTATATAAAGAGATTATGCTAAAGAAAGAGATTATGCTAAAGAAAGAGATTATGCTATACAAAGAGATTATGCTAAAGTAAGAGATTATGCTAAACAAAGAGATTATGCTATATAAAGAGATTATGCTATATAAAGAGATTATGCTATATAAAGAGATTATGCTAAAGAAAGAGATTAAGCTATATAAAGAGATTATGCTATATAAAGAGATTATGCTATATAAAGAGATTATGCTAAAGAAAGAGATTATGCTAAAGAAAGAGATTATGCTATATAAAGAGATTATGCTATACAAAGAGATTATGCTAAAGACAGAGATTATGCTATATGAAGAGATTATGCTAAAGAAAGAGATTATGCTATATAAAGAGATTATGCTATATAAAGAGATTATGCTAAAGAAAGAGATTATGCTAAAGAAAGAGATTATGCTATACAAAGAGATTATGCTAAAGAAAGAGATTATGCTAAACAAAGAGATTATGCTATATAAAGAGATTATGCTAAAGAAAGAGATTATGCTAAAGAAAGAGATTAAGCTAAACAAAGAGATTATGCTAAAGAAAGAGATTATGCTAAAGAAAGAGATTATGCTATATAAAGAGATTATGCTAAAGAAAGAGATTATGCTAAAGAAAGAGATTATGCTATATAAAGAGATTATGCTTTATAAAGAGATTATGCTAAAGAAAGAGATTATGCTAAAGAAAGAGATTATGCTATATAAAGAGATTATGCTATACAAAGAGATTATGCTAAAGAAAGAGATTATGCTAAACAAAGAGATTATGCTATATAAAGAGATTATGCTAAAGAAAGAGATTATGCTATATAAAGAGATTATGCTATACAAAGAGATTATGCTATATAAAGAGATTATGCTAAAGAAAGAGATTATGCTATATAAAGAGATTATGCTATACAAAGAGATTATGCTAAAGAAAGAGATTATTCTAAACAAAGAGATTATGCTATATAAAGAGATTATGCTGAAGAAAGAGATTATGCTATATAAAGAGATTATGCTAAAGAAAGACATTATGCTATATAAAGAGATTTTGCTAAAGAAAGAGATTATGCTATATAAAGAGATTATGCTAAAGAAAGAGATTATGCTGAAGAAAGAGATTATGCTAAAGAAAGAGATTATGCTATATAAAGAGATTATGCTATATAAAGAGATTATGCTAAAGAAAGAGATTATGCTATATAAAGAGATTATGCTAAAGAAAGAGATTATGCTATATAAAGAGATTAGGCTAAAGAAAGAGATTATGCTATATAAAGAGATTATGCTATATAAAGAGATTATGCTAAAGAAAGAGATTATGCTAAAGAAAGAGATTATGCTATATAAAGAGATTATGCTAAACAAAGAGATTATGCTATATAAAGAGATTATGCTAAAGAAAGAGATTATGCTATATAAAGAGATTATGCTATATAAAGAGATTATGCTAAAGAAAGAGATTATGCTAAACAAAGAGATTATGCTATATAAAGAGATTATGCTAAAGAAAGAGATTATGCTATATAAAGAGATTATGCTATATAAAGAGATTATGCTAAAGAAAGAGATTATGCTAAAGAAAGAGATTATGCTATATAAAGAGATTATGCTATACAAAGAGATTATGCTAAAGAAAGAGATTATGCTATATGAATAGATTATGCTAAAGAAAGAAATTATGCTATATAAAGAGATTATGCTAAACAAAGAGATTATGCTATATAAAGAGATTATGCTAAAGAAAGAGATTATGCTATATAAAGAGATTATGCTATATAAAGAGATTATGCTAAAGAAAGAGATTATGCTAAAGAAAGAGATTATGCTATACAAAGAGATTATGCTAAAGAAAGAGATTATGCTAAACAAAGAGATTATGCTATATAAAGAGATTATGCTAAAGAAAGAGATTATGCTAAAGAAAGAGGTTATGCTATATAAAGTGATTATGCTATATAAAGAGATTATGCTATATAAAGAGATTATGCTAAAGAAAGAGATTATGCTAAAGAAAGAGATTATGCTATATAAAGAGATTATGCTAAACAAAGAGATTATGCTATATAAAGAGATTATGCTAAAGAAAGAGATTATGCTATATAAAGAGATTATGCTATATAAAGAGATTATGCTAAAGAAAGAGATTATGCTAAAGAAAGAGATTATGCTATATAAAGAGATTATGCTAAACAAAGAGATTATGCTATATAAAGAGATTATGCTAAAGAAAGAGATTATGCTAAAGAAAGAGATTATGCTATATAAAGAGATTATGCTATATAAAGAGATTATGCTAAAGAAAGAGATTATGCTAAACAAAGAGATTATGCTATATAAAGAGATTATGCTAAAGAAAGAGATTATGCTATATAAAGAGATTATGCTATATAAAGAGATTATGCTAAAGAAAGAGATTATGCTAAAGAAAGAGATTATGCTATATAAAGAGATTATGCTATATAAAGAGATTATGCTATACAAAGAGATTATGCTAAAGAAAGAGATTATGCTATATGAATAGATTATGCTAAAGAAAGAAATTATGCTATATAAAGAGATTATGCTAAACAAAGAGATTATGCTATATATAAAGAGATTATGCTAAAGAAAGAGATTATGCTATATAAAGAGATTATGCTAAAGTAAGAGATTATGCTAAACAAAGAGATTATGCTATATAAAGAGATTATGCTATATAAAGAGATTATGCTATATAAAGAGATTATGCTAAAGAAAGAGATTAAGCTATATAAAGAGATTATGCTATATAAAGAGATTATGCTATATAAAGAGATTATGCTAAAGAAAGAGATTATGCTAAAGAAAGAGATTATGCTATATAAAGAGATTATGCTATACAAAGAGATTATGCTAAAGACAGAGATTATGCTATATGAAGAGATTATGCTAAAGAAAGAGATTATGCTATATAAAGAGATTATGCTATATAAAGAGATTATGCTAAAGAAAGAGATTATGCTAAAGAAAGAGATTATGCTATACAAAGAGATTATGCTAAAGAAAGAGATTATGCTAAACAAAGAGATTATGCTATATAAAGAGATTATGCTAAAGAAAGAGATTATGCTAAAGAAAGAGATTAAGCTAAACAAAGAGATTATGCTTAAGAAAGAGATTATGCTAAAGAAAGAGATTATGCTATATAAAGAGATTATGCTAAAGAAAGAGATTATGCTAAAGAAAGAGATTATGCTATATAAAGAGATTATGCTTTATAAAGAGATTATGCTAAAGAAAGAGATTATGCTAAAGAAAGAGATTATGCTATATAAAGAGATTATGCTATACAAAGAGATTATGCTAAAGAAAGAGATTATGCTAAACAAAGAGATTATGCTATATAAAGAGATTATGCTAAAGAAAGAGATTATGCTATATAAAGAGATTATGCTAAAGAAAGAGATTATGCTAAAGAAAGAGATTATGCTATACAAAGAGATTATGCTAAAGTAAGAGATTATGCTAAACAAAGAGATTATGCTATATAAAGAGATTATGCTATATAAAGAGATTATGCTATATAAAGAGATTATGCTAAAGAAAGAGATTAAGCTATATAAAGAGATTATGCTATATAAAGAGATTATGCTATATAAAGAGATTATGCTAAAGAAAGAGATTATGCTAAAGAAAGAGATTATGCTATATAAAGAGATTATGCTATACAAAGAGATTATGCTAAAGACAGAGATTATGCTATATGAAGAGATTATGCTAAAGAAAGAGATTATGCTATATAAAGAGATTATGCTATATAAAGAGATTATGCTAAAGAAAGAGATTATGCTAAAGAAAGAGATTATGCTATACAAAGAGATTATGCTAAAGAAAGAGATTATGCTAAACAAAGAGATTATGCTATATAAAGAGATTATGCTAAAGAAAGAGATTATGCTAAAGAAAGAGATTAAGCTAAACAAAGAGATTATGCTAAAGAAAGAGATTATGCTAAAGAAAGAGATTATGCTATATAAAGAGATTATGCTAAAGAAAGAGATTATGCTAAAGAAAGAGATTATGCTATATAAAGAGATTATGCTTTATAAAGAGATTATGCTAAAGAAAGAGATTATGCTAAAGAAAGAGATTATGCTATATAAAGAGATTATGCTATACAAAGAGATTATGCTAAAGAAAGAGATTATGCTAAACAAAGAGATTATGCTATATAAAGAGATTATGCTAAAGAAAGAGATTATGCTATATAAAGAGATTATGCTATACAAAGAGATTATGCTATATAAAGAGATTATGCTAAAGAAAGAGATTATGCTATATAAAGAGATTATGCTATACAAAGAGATTATGCTAAAGAAAGAGATTATTCTAAACAAAGAGATTATGCTATATAAAGAGATTATGCTGAAGAAAGAGATTATGCTATATAAAGAGATTATGCTAAAGAAAGACATTATGCTATATAAAGAGATTTTGCTAAAGAAAGAGATTATGCTATATAAAGAGATTATGCTAAAGAAAGAGATTATGCTGAAGAAAGAGATTATGCTAAAGAAAGAGATTATGCTATATAAAGAGATTATGCTATATAAAGAGATTATGCTAAAGAAAGAGATTATGCTATATAAAGAGATTATGCTAAAGAAAGAGATTATGCTATATAAAGAGATTAGGCTAAAGAAAGAGATTATGCTATATAAAGAGATTATGCTAAAGAAAGAGATTATGCTATATAAAGAGATTATGCTAAAGAAAGAGATCATGCTAAACAAAGATATTATGCTAAGGAAAGAGATTAAGCTATATAAAGAGATTATGCTAAAGAAAGAGATTATGCTAAAGAAAGAGATTATGCTATATAAAGAGATTATGCTAAAGAAAGAGATTAAGCTATATAAAGAGATTATGCTAAAGAAAGAGATTATGCTATATAAAGAGATTATGCTAAAGAAAGAGATTATGCTAAAGAAAGAGATTAAGCTAGATAAAGAGATTATGCTAAAGAAAGAGATTATGCTATATAAAGAGATTATGCTAAAGAAAGAGATTATGCTATATAAAGAGATTATGCTAAAGAAAGAGATTATGCTAAAGAAAGAGATTAAGCTATATAAAGAGATTATGCTAAAGAAAGAGATTAAGCTATATAAAGAGATTATGCTAAAGAAAGAGATTATGCTATATAAAGAGATTATGCTAAAGACAGAGATTAAGCTATATAAAGAGATTATGCTAAAGAAAGAGATTATGCTATATAAAGAGATTATGCTAAAGAAAGAGATTATGCTAAAGAAAGAGATTAAGCTATATAAAGAGATTATGCTAAAGAAAGAGATTAAGCTATATAAAGAGATTATGCTAAAGAAAGAGATTATGCTATATAAAGAGATTATGCTAAAGAAAGAGATTATGCTAAAGAAAGAGATTAAGCTATATAAAGAGATTATGCTATATAAAGAGATTATGCTAAAGAAAGAGATTATGCTATATAACGAGATTATGCTAAAGAAAGAGATTATGCTATATAAAGAGATTATGCTAAAGAAAGAGATTATGCTATATAAAGAGATTATGCTAAAGAAAGAGATTATGCTATATAAAGAGATTATGCTAAAGAAAGAGATTATGCTATATAAAGAGATTATGCTAAAGAAAGAGATTATGCTATATAAAGAGATTATGCTAAAGAAAGAGATTATGCTATATAAAGAGATTATGCTAAAGAAAGAGATTATATCTAAAGAAAGAGATTATGCTATATAAAGAGATTATGCTAAAGAAAGAGATTATGCTAAAGAAAGAGATTATGCTATATAAAGAGATTATGCTATATAAAGAGATTATGCTAAAGAAAGAGATTATGCTATATAAAGAGATTATGCTAAAGAAAGAGATTATGCTATATAAAGAGATAATGCTAAAGAAAGAGATTATGCTATATAAAGAGATTATGCTAAAGAAAGAGATTATGCTAAAGAAAGAGATTATGCTATATAAAGAGATTATGCTAAAGAAAGAGATTATGCTAAAGAAAGAGATTATGCTATATAAAGAGATTATGCTAAAGAAAGAGATTATGCTATATAAAGAGATTATGCTAAAGAAAGAGATTATGCTATATAAAGAGATTATGCTAAAGAAAGATATTATGCTATATAAAGAGATTATGCTAAAGAAAGAGATTATGCTGAAGAAAGAGATTATGCTAAAGAAAGAGATTATGCTATATAAAGAGATTATGCTAAAGAAAGAGATTATGCTATATAAAGAGATTATGCTAAAGAAAGAGATTATGCTATATAAAGAGATTATGCTATACAAAGAGATTATGCTAAAGAAAGAGATTATGCTAAAGAAAGAGATTATGCTATACAAAGAGATTATGCTAAAGAAAGAGATTATGCTAAAGAAAGAGATTAAGCTATATAAAGAGATTATGCTAAAGAAAGAGATTATGCTGTATAAAGAGATTATGCTAAAGAAAGAGATTATGCTAAAGAAAGAGATTAAGCTATATAAAGAGATTATGCTAAAGAAAGAAATTAAGCTATATAAAGAGATTATGCTAAAGAAAGAGATTATGCTATATAAAGAGATTATGCTAAAGAAAGAGATTATGCTAAAGAAAGAGATTAAGCTATATAAAGAGATTATGCTAAAGAAAGAGATTATGCTAAAGAAAGAGATTATGCTATATAAAGAGATTATGCTAAAGAAAGAGATTATGCTATATAAAGAGATTATGCTAAAGAAAGAGATTATGCTATATAAAGAGATTATGCTAAAGAAAGAGATTATGCTATATAAAGAGATTATGCTAAAGAAAGAGATTATGCTAAAGAAAGAGATTATGTTATACAAAGAGATTATGCTAAAGAAAGAGATTATGCTAAAGAAAGAGATTAAGCTATATAAAGAGATTATGCTAAAGAAAGAGATTATGCTATATAAAGAGATTATGCTAAAGAAAGAGATTATGCTAAAGAAAGAGATTAAGCTATATAAAGAGATTATGCTATATGAAGAGATTATGCTAAAGAAAGAGATTATGCTATATAAAGAGATTATGCTAAAGAAAGAGATTATGCTATATAAAGAGATTATGCTAAAGAAAGAGATTATGCTATATAAAGAGATTATGCTAAAGAAAGAGATTATGCTATATAAAGAGATTATGCTAAAGAAAGAGATTATGCTATATAAAGAGATTATGCTAAAGAAAGAGATTATGCTATATAAAGAGATTATGCTATACAAAGAGATTATGCTAAAGAAAGAGATTATGCTAAAGAAAGAGATTATGCTATACAAATTGATTATGCTAAAGAAAGAGATTATGCTAAAGAAAGAGATTAAGCTATATAAAGAGATTATGCTAAAGAAAGAGATTATGCTATATAAAGAGATTATGCTAAAGAAAGAGATTATGCTAAAGAAAGAGATTAAGCTATATAAAGAGATTATGCTAAAGAAAGAGATTAAGCTATATAAAGAGATTATGCCAAAGAAAGAGATTATGCTATATAAAGAGATTATGCTAAAGAAAGACATTATGCTAAAGATAGAGATTAAGCTATATAAAGAGATTATGCTAAAGAAAGAGATTATGCTAAAGAAAGAGATTATGCTATATAAAGAGATTATGCTAAAGAAAGAGATTATGCTGTATAAAGAGATTATGCTAAAGAAAGAGATTATGCTGAAGAAAGAGATTATGCTAAAGAAAGAGATTATGCTAAAGAAAGAGATTATGCTAAAGAAAGAGATTAAGCTATATAAAGAGATTATGCTAAAGAAAGAGATTATGCTATATAAAGAGATTATGCTATACAAAGAGATTATGCTAAAGAAAGAGATTATGCTAAAGAAAGAGATTATGCTAAAGAAAGAGATTAAGCTATATAAAGAGATTATGCTAAAGAAAGAGATTATGCTATATAAAGAGATTATGCTAAAGAAAGAGATTATGCTAAAGAAAGAGATTAAGCTATATAAAGAGATTATGCTAAAGAAAGAGATTATGCTATGTAAAGAGATTATGCTATGTAAAGAGATTATGCTAAAGAAAGAGATTATGCTAAAGAAAGAGATTATGCTAAAGAAAGAGATTATGCTAAAGAAAGAGATTATGCTAAAGAAAGAGATTATGCTAAAGAAAGAGATTGTGCTAAAGAAAGAGATTATGCTAAAGAAAGAGATTATGCTATATAAAGAGATTATGCTATATAAAGAGATTATGCTAAAGAAAGAGATTATGCTATATAAAGAGATTATGCTAAAGAAAGAGATTATGCTATATAAAGAGATTAGGCTAAAGAAAGAGATTATGCTATATAAAGAGATTATGCTAAAGAAAGAGATTATGCTATATAAAGAGATTATGCTAAAGAAAGAGATTATGCTAAAGAAAGAGATTATGCTAAAGAAAGAGATTAAGCTATATAAAGAGATTATGCTAAAGAAAGAGATTATGCTAAAGAAAGAGATTAAGATATATAAAGAGATTATGCTAAAGAAAGAGATTATGCTATATAAAGAGATTATGCTAAAGAAAGAGATTAAGCTATATAAAGAGATTATGCTAAAGAAAGAGATTATGCTATATAAAGAGATTATGCTAAAGAAAGAGATTATGCTAAAGAAAGAGATTAAGCTAGATAAAGAGATTATGCTAAAGAAAGAGATTATGCTATATAAAGAGATTATGCTAAAGAAAGAGATTATGCTATATAAAGAGATTATGCTAAAGAAAGAGATTATGCTAAAGAAAGAGATTAAGCTATATAAAGAGATTATGCTAAAGAAAGAGATTAAGCTATATAAAGAGATTATGCTAAAGAAAGAGATTATGCTATATAAAGAGATTATGCTAAAGACAGAGATTAAGCTATATAAAGAGATTATGCTAAAGAAAGAGATTATGCTATATAAAGAGATTATGCTAAAGAAAGAGATTATGCTAAAGAAAGAGATTATGCTAAAGAAAGAGATTAAGCTATATAAAGAGATTATGCTAAAGAAAGAGATTAAGCTATATAAAGAGATTATGCTAAAGAAAGAGATTATGCTATATAAAGAGATTATGCTAAAGAAAGAGATTATGCTAAAGAAAGAGATTAAGCTATATAAAGAGATTATGCTATATAAAGAGATTATGCTAAAGAAAGAGATTATGCTATATAACGAGATTATGCTAAAGAAAGAGATTATGCTATATAAAGAGATTATGCTAAAGAAAGAGATTATGCTATATAAAGAGATTATGCTAAAGAAAAAGATTATGCTATATAAAGAGATTATGCTAAAGAAAGAGATTATGCTATATAAAGAGATTATGCTAAAGAAAGAGATTATGCTATATAAAGAGATTATGCTAAAGAAAGAGATTATGCTATATAAAGAGATTATGCTAAAGAAAGAGATTATATCTAAAGAAAGAGATTATGCTATATAAAGAGATTATGCTAAAGAAAGAGATTATGCTAAAGAAAGAGATTATGCTATATAAAGAGATTATGCTATATAAAGAGATTATGCTAAAGAAAGAGATTATGCTATATAAAGAGATTATGCTAAAGAAAGAGATTATGCTATATAAAGAGATAATGCTAAAGAAAGAGATTATGCTATATAAAGAGATTATGCTAAAGAAAGAGATTATGCTAAAGAAAGAGATTATGCTATATAAAGAGATTATGCTAAAGAAAGAGATTATGCTAAAGAAAGAGATTATGCTATATAAAGAGATTATGCTAAAGAAAGAGATTATGCTATATAAAGAGATTATGCTAAAGAAAGAGATTATGCTATATAAAGAGATTATGCTAAAGAAAGATATTATGCTATATAAAGAGATTATGCTAAAGAAAGAGATTATGCTGAAGAAAGAGATTATGCTAAAGAAAGAGATTATGCTATATAAAGAGATTATGCTAAAGAAAGAGATTATGCTATATAAAGAGATTATGCTAAAGAAAGAGATTATGCTATATAAAGAGATTATGCTATACAAAGAGATTATGCTAAAGAAAGAGATTATGCTAAAGAAAGAGATTATGCTATACAAAGAGATTATGCTAAAGAAAGAGATTATGCTAAAGAAAGAGATTAAGCTATATAAAGAGATTATGCTAAAGAAAGAGATTATGCTATATAAAGAGATTATGCTAAAGAAAGAGATTATGCTAAAGAAAGAGATTAAGCTATATAAAGAGATTATGCTAAAGAAAGAAATTAAGCTATATAAAGAGATTATGCTAAAGAAAGAGATTATGCTATATAAAGAGATTATGCTAAAGAAAGAGATTATGCTAAAGAAAGAGATTAAGCTATATAAAGAGATTATGCTAAAGAAAGAGATTATGCTAAAGAAAGAGATTATGCTATATAAAGAGATTATGCTAAAGAAAGAGATTATGCTATATAAAGAGATTATGCTAAAGAAAGAGATTATGCTATATAAAGAGATTATGCTAAAGAAAGAGATTATGCTATATAAAGAGATTATGCTAAAGAAAGAGATTATGCTAAAGAAAGAGATTATGCTATACAAAGAGATTATGCTAAAGAAAGAGATTATGCTAAAGAAAGAGATTAAGCTATATAAAGAGATTATGCTAAAGAAAGAGATTATGCTATATAAAGAGATTATGCTAAAGAAAGAGATTATGCTAAAGAAAGAGATTAAGCTATATAAAGAGATTATGCTATATGAAGAGATTATGCTAAAGAAAGAGATTATGCTATATAAAGAGATTATGCTAAAGAAAGAGATTATGCTATATAAAGAGATTATGCTAAAGAAAGAGATTATGCTATATAAAGAGATTATGCTAAAGAAAGAGATTATGCTATATAAAGAGATTATGCTAAAGAAAGAGATTATGCTATATAAAGAGATTATGCTAAAGAAAGAGATTATGCTATATAAAGAGATTATGCTATACAAAGAGATTATGCTAAAGAAAGAGATTATGCTAAAGAAAGAGATTATGCTATACAAAGAGATTATGCTAAAGAAAGAGATTATGCTAAAGAAAGAGATTAAGCTATATAAAGAGATTATGCTAAAGAAAGAGATTATGCTATATAAAGAGATTATGCTAAAGAAAGAGATTATGCTAAAGAAAGAGATTAAGCTATATAAAGAGATTATGCTAGAGAAAGAGATTAAGCTATATAAAGAGATTATGCCAAAGAAAGAGATTATGCTATATAAAGAGATTATGCTAAAGAAAGACATTATGCTAAAGAAAGAGATTAAGCTATATAAAGAGATTATGCTAAAGAAAGTGTTTATGCTAAAGAAAGAGATTATGCTATATAAAGAGATTATGCTAAAGAAAGAGATTATGCTATATAAAGAGATTATGCTAAAGAAAGAGATTATGCTGAAGAAAGAGATTATGCTAAAGAAAGAGATTATGCTAAAGAAAGAGATTATGCTAAAGAAAGAGATTAAGCTATATAAAGAGATTATGCTAAAGAAAGAGATTATGCTATATAAAGAGATTATGCTATACAAAGAGATTATGCTAAAGAAAGAGATTATGCTAAAGAAAGAGATTATGCTATACAAAGAGATTATGCTAAAGAAAGAGATTATGCTAAAGAAAGAGATTAAGCTATATAAAGAGATTATGCTAAAGAAAGAGATTATGCTATATAAAGAGATTATGCTAAAGAAAGAGATTATGCTAAAGAAAGAGATTAAGCTATATAAAGAGATTATGCTAAAGAAAGAGATTATGCTATGTAAAGAGATTATGCTATGTAAAGAGATTATGCTAAAGAAAGAGATTATGCTAAAGAAAGAGATTATGCTAAAGAAAGAGATTATGCTAAAGAAAGAGATTATGCTAAAGAAAGAGATTATGCTAAAGAAAGAGATTGTGCTAAAGAAAGAGATTATGCTAAAGAAAGAGATTATGCTAAAGAAAGAGATTATGCTAAAGAAAGAGATTATGCTAAAGAAAGAGATTATGCTAAAGAAAGAGATTATGCTAAACAAAGAGATTATGCTAAAGAAAGAGATTATGCTAAAGAAAGAGATTATGCTATATAAAGAGATTAAGCTATACAAAGAGATTATGCTAAAGAAAGAGATTATGCTAAAGAAAGAGATTATGCTAAAGAAAGAGATTATGCTAAAGAAAGAGATTATGCTAAAGAAAGAGATTATGCTAAAGAAAGAGATTATGCTAAAGAAAGAGATTATGCTAAAGAAAGAGATTAAGCTATATAAAGAGATTATGCTATATAAAGAGATTATGCTAAAGAAAGAGATTATGCTATATAAAGAGATTATGCTAAAGAAAGAGATTAAGCTATATAAAGAGATTATGCTAAAGAAAGAGATTAAGCTATATAAAGAGATTATGCTAAAGAAAGAGATTAAGCTATATAAAGAGATTATGCTAAAGAAAGAGATTATGCTAAAGAAAGAGATTAAGCTATATAAAGAGATTATGCTATACAAAGAGATTATGCTAAAGAAAGAGATTATGCTGAAGAAAGAGATTATGCTAAAGAAAGAGATTATGCTGAGCAAAGAGATTAAGCAAGCACAGCAGGCTTTTTATCCTTCCTCTATTTTCCTTTCAAAACTTAAATAATTTCACAAATGAAAATATTATATTTTAATTTATAACAAATTGAATCTTTTGATTCAGCTTTTTAAGACTATCTTTTGATTCTTAGTTTAGTGCCTATTCAAACTCTGGCACCTGTGGCACTCAACCCCCTCCGTGAAAGTTCCGTGCCCCTTTATGTACGCTACAGGCTACTGATACAGCAGACATCGGCTAGTCAAAACAATAGAAACAACGAAACAGCAGGTTCAAAAACATTTAAATGGAAGCCGAAGTGATGAGAATTAATAATTGAATTTTGATTACTTCATCTGGCTACGCATTCTTTCTATATTACGTTCTTTAGAATTATTATAAATCAAAACAAAAAATAATAGATAGATACACAATTAGATAGATACACGTTTAGATATATACAAGTTGAGATATATACGCGTTTATGTAGATACACATATAGATACACATTTTGATAGATACACATTTAGATAGATACACATTTAGCTTGATACACATTTAGATAGTTAAACATTTAGATAGATACACGTTAAGATAGATACAAGTTTATTTAGACACACATTTAGGTACACATTTAGATAGATAAATACTTAGATAGATACACATTTAGATAGTTACACATTTAGATTGATACACGCTTAGATAGATACATGTTGGTATAGATACACATTTAAATAGATACACATTTAGATTGATACACGTTTAGATAGAAACATGTTTTGATAGTTACACGTTTAGATAGATTCACTTTTAAATAGATACCCATTTAGTGGCCAAACTGACGAAAGAGATACACGTTATGTAAGGTAACATTTCACTCATTTAAATACGCCACTTTCTAACAC
The DNA here is from genome assembly GCA_949126835.1 of Anisus vortex. NCBI lineage: Eukaryota > Metazoa > Mollusca > Gastropoda > Planorbidae > Anisus > Anisus vortex. Next base: position 8,288,510 of record OX421494.1, on the reverse strand, counting down.
ACACACACACACACACACACACACGCACACAAAACCTTGAAATGTGGGTGTCTCTTAGTCAAACTAGCTCTGGGTACCTGGCGATAGTTGGTACCTGGCGATAGTTGGTACCTGGCGATAGTTGGTACCTGGCGATAGTTGGTACCTGGCGATAGTTGGTACCTGGCGATAGTTGGTACCTGGCGATAGTTGGTACCTGGCGATAGTTGGTACCTGGCGATAGTTGGTACCTGGCGATAGTTGGTGCCAAGTAAAATGCGACTGAGCATTGTGCTGGGGGGCCACGATAAACTCTTAAAATCCTATGGGCCACGAACACTGGTGAACGGCTGCCCTTACCAGCTCTGCGGATCAAAATTGGTCACACGGGATTACTTATCATAGAGCATTGCACAGATTTCTAGCTAAACGTTAGACAATCGAAATCTGTCACCCACGCCATAAAACTTTAAAAAAAAATAACTACAGCAGTATAGAACGAAAAAGTAATTTCAAAGTACTACCCTGTTTTCGTGATCTTGTTAGGTTTATCGGTGCTGTGAATCGGGACGGGAGATGATCAGATACTTGGGCGATCAAATGGCATAGTAAAGTAAAGCTGTTTCGAAAAAACAGCTTTTAGAGCTATCACACCTCTTTCCCTCCTACACAATGGTACGAAGATAATAAACTTACATTAAGGGCCGTTCATATATTACGTACGCATTTTAAGGGGGGGGGGGTTGAATCTAGGAACAATTTTTGTACGCTCGTGCACGAGGGCGTCTTGACTGAACGTGTACGTAGGCAAGAATTTATATTAAGCTAAAATTAAAAATAAGCAACAACTGTTATGTGCCGCTGTCTATGATTGGTCATATGAAATTGAAATCAAATAACGAACTTATGTTTCAAGGAAAAAATTACCTTTAATCAACATATAATTACACAAAACTAATGTAGATATTGCCTTTCCCAAAATAATTATTATATTAATTGAGTTAATTGATTTGATAATTATAATAAGACATTTGCATTTAATTACATTAATTATTTAGTATCCCTTATTAAAGTTGTATAGGTCAGTGCACCCAATATATGTTGGGAAATCTTCTATAGAAAAAGATTACGTTTTTGTAAGAAAATAGTAATAACAGTAGTTGGAGTTCTGCTACGGTAGAGGCCCAAGTGACATGGAACTGATTTAATAGCTTATATCCATTGTAAAATTGTTTAATTACAGTATATCATATGTGCCTACAATTCCTACATTTTGATTCATAGAAGAATACATATATCTGTGTTTTATGCTTTAAAAATAAATAATTGAAGTAAGTGAAAGAAATATTGTTACTTCGTCATTTCAAGTTTATGAATTGTGAACAAACTCAAGTTGTGAGCTTGGCTGGATAATATTAGATTATAATAAAACTGAAGATAAATGTTTAGCTGCCCATAGGCTACCACGCTACCATAATAATAATAAGCTATAATAATTATGGGCACTAACAACTAACAAGTAAAAACGATGAAAAAAACACAACTGCTATTGACTAACGCTGTCAACACACTCTCTCCTTTCTCTCTAGCGTTCTTTGTCTCTTTCCATTTCCCTCTCAGCTAGTTCTCGCTTTCTCCGTCACTCTTCCTTTCTGTCTTTTATTCTCTCTTTGATTTCCATCTTTGTCTTTCTCTCACCCTCTTTATTTTTCAATCTCTATATCTTCTGTCTCTTCCTTTCTTCGAGTCTTTCTTTCCTTGTTTCTTTATTTATTCTCTCAATTTGTTCACTTTGTCCTTTTCTCCCTCTTTGACCAACATTTTTTTCTCTCCTGTATTGGTCTAGCTCTTTGTTGTTTTTTTTTTCAAAATTGAGCATCGTCAGTCACATACATAGACACAAGCGAAAAAAACAAACAAAAGACGCATGCAGGTGCACACACTAACACACACGAAACCAGTCTAGAATGTCATAACTTCCGACCAATGGGGGGTGGGGGAACTAGGGGAACGCACACGATGATCCAGTGACCCTGAGTGACCCCAGTCCACGTAGACCCAACAAACTCCAATGGACTGGTCATGCCGGTTGGTCTCTACTTCTTTGAAAACTCAGACTACTGTGCAATAATTATTTTATTTTATCTTATACATTACAGACGCTCCTTCTATACAGAACATTATTGCGTCCTACGCTCATCGGCGGTTTGGGTCTAGTCCTGCATTTCTATTAGTGGTTTAAATGATGTTAAGTTACTGGTTTTCCTGGCTTGTTCAGGCAACCCATTCCATGCCCATATGCCACTCGGGATGAAAGAGTACTTATATGCGTTTGATCTCGCATATGGGATAAGGAGAATGTTTCTGTCCTTTTTTTTATACATATATTATGTCCTTATGTTGTGTGTGTATGCATTCTAAGACTCACTGAAAACAATCAAGTCTAAAACGACGTATTTATCATCTAATACATGTATAAACACCCCTAGCCCCTCCACCCCTAGCCCCTCCACCGACATGGCTTCGTGCCCTCCCCCTTCCATCAACAGTCTATTCCGGTTCGGACATAAATCATAACATTAGTATGCGGCCCGCTCTTTCAATCTCCACTAAATAACAAACACTTGTGCTGCGTCTGGCTTGTACAAAACGTAAAGTGCTCACCTGCCAACCTCTCATTCAACGTGACTTAGTTGCATATTTGGCAATTTGTAGCCAAGCCTAATATTTGCAGACGCTCGTTTCTGAAAAAAATTATTTGGTTGTCAACGCTTGCCCGTAGTTCAAGCATATTATATTTATGTATATATAGATAATGTATAAACTCATATTTTATAAGGTTTTAGAAGAGAATATGTTGTTTTTTTCTTTTTCTGACTAGTTCATACAACCCTATCCATGCTTAAACGTTACCGTAAGGTCAATGAAGGTCAATCTATTCTCGTGGCGGCTTATAATGGACAATACATCCCTAAAATAATAACCAGGAAAACCAAAAGCTTAACATCATTTAAAACACTAATCAAACACTAATCAAAATGCAAGACTAGACTCAAACCACAAATAAGCGTAGAATGCAATATTGTTCCGTATAGGAGGAGCGTCTGTAACATAGAAGATAAGAAGAAGTATAGTATTTAATTTTCTTAAGTCTGTTATTGTTTTTTTTCCGAATTCAGGAAACTCATTCCATGAATCTGTCATTGATTTGTAAATAAGATTTCATGGTAATGCTTTTCTCTGTATTTTATGGATTAATGACTTGGATATTCGTTTTGTATACAACCAACTATGAAAAGGCTTTTACTTTCTCCAACCGATTACAGGCAGTCATCAAAGCTACATATACTCATAAACACTATCTATCTATCTATCTATCTATCTATCTATCTATCTATCTATCTATCTATCTATCTATCTATCTATCTATCTGTCTATCTATCTATCTATCTATCTATCTATTTACAGATATGATCATTGATCTATACATCTATCTAATCATCGGTTTATTTATCTATCTATCTTTTTATCTTTTTTATCTATAACAATATGTATCTATTCATAGATCTTTTTATCTATCTATCTAGCCATAGACCTATATCAATTTATCTAATCTATTTATATTTTTATTTCTCTATATCTATTCCATCTTTCTACCAAACTACTTAACTATCTACCTGTTCGCCTATCTGTCTATCGCTCTATCAATATTTCAGTACATCAACCTTATCTTCTTATCTTATATTATGTATTAAAGACGCTCCTTCTATAAAGAAGATTTTTGCATCTCACGCTCATCTGTGGTCCGGGTCTAGTCTTGCATCTTTATTAATGTTCTAAGTGATGTTAAGTTACTGGTTTTCCTGGTTCTATGTAATATATCAGTCTGTCTGTCTATCAATCGTTCAATCTATCCAATCATGTAGCCACGCCTCGTTTATTATAACTTTCAACGTCTGAACATTCAGATCGAAATCTATACAAATGCATTTCCGGAAAGTGTCTGGAATTTCTCAGGCAAGCCATAACCCAAACTAAGGCTTTAAGATCAGCTGAATGTTTTTTTTTTAGACAAGAAAAAAAAATCTTTCTTTCCATATTTGTTAACTTCCTTTTGCGCGAGAATTTTTTTTTTTTTTTTTTTTTTTTTTTTTTTTTTTTTGTATTTTTTTTTTTGTATTTTTTTTTTGAGTTATCGATGATGACAGGCATTCCAGACTAAGTGTTGCAGATTAAAGCCAGGTTTATGATTATGATTAGAATAATCTTGGATATCAGATGACATTTAATGAATTTTAATTAGATTCATTACGACAAACTAAATCTGTTTTGAGTTTTCGCCTGCAGCTGTCTAAAATAAAACAAGAAAATGAAGTCCGTAGGATCGAATCCATGTCGGGGTTAGTGACGGTTAGTCCAAGTTTGGGGGGGGGGGGGGTCTCTCATGAAATCAAGTCGGCACAGCTTAGGAAATTCATATTGTAATTTTTGCTAGCGACACCAAATATATTGAATTGTTACACGTGTATAACACGTTTAAATAGTTTTCATATTGTATTTAGAATTGTATTAATTTAAGTGGCCGAGCGGCAGCGAGTTCGAGTGACGATCCGAAAGTTCTGGGTTCGAATTCTGGAGAGTGCCCCTGAGTCTATCCAGCTCTGATGGGTACCTGAGACTAGTTGGGGTAAAGTAAAGGCGGCTGGGCATTGTGCTGGCCACACATCCCATCGTATGCCGTGGCCACAGAAACTGGTGAACGCTGGTTCACTAGCCCTATGATCAGTTTGGTACGATGGGTACTTTACTTACTTTACTACATTTAATTATGGCCTAGAGATTATTTGTGTAAGGATTGTGCCGATAGTAGGCATTACCTATAGCTGCTTCAATTGGGAAAATCCATTCTAGCATTTTTTGCACCAAAACCTAAATAAGTTACAAAGCTCTCAGGGGTATAGTTTATTGTTGTTTTGCAAAGTGTTCAATCATTCAATTCTTCTTTAAACATTCAAAGTTCAAGCATTAAAAAACATTAATGAAAATGCAGGACTAGACTCCTCAGACCACGGATGAGCGTAGGACGCAATAATCATATTTATAGCAGGTAAGTGTGGAGTGTTTAAGATAAGATATTAACTGCCAACTGTGCGATATTTTTTTAGGAGTGTATGCCTTTTATTGCGAGAACAGAAGTTGGCATTCAATTTTTTTTTTTCCCTCTCGTTCGAATTGGTCAGACCATTCCCTGAACATTCTGTGCCCGACCTTTTTCACAAGTATCGTCTGAATATGAAATAATTTGATGAGTGAATATTATTGAATTACTGTGTCGCGTTCGTTTTTGGGTTTTCTTGGTTTTCCCCTCGGTCGGGATTAGGAGCAGGAGGGAAAAAACACAGTGTAGGAGAGAGAGACGGAGAGATGGAGAGAGAGAGAGAGAGAGAGAGAGAGAGAGAGAGAGAGAGAGAGAGAGAGAGAGAGAGAGAGAGAGAGAGAGAGAGAGAAAGGGGGCGGCAATGTGTGAGTGAGAGAGAGAAATTGTATTGGTGATGATATAAAAAATAATTTTCTGTGGCATATTTTTTTTTGCTTTTGGAAATCGTATTTGCTTTAGAAACCGCCACGTCAGGGGGCGGACACCTGTACTGATACAAAAACCAAGAACACACACACAGACACTAACAAGTCTCACACTTATTTGTATCAGCAGTTCCTTATGTAGACTATTTCGTTCTCCGAGCCCTAAGAGAGTGATCTCGGCTCGCATTCTCTCGTTGAGAAGTTTAGTTAAAATCTATTTAGGCTATATATTCTCTCACTAGCCTAGAAAATATAAAAAAATTCTTTGATGATCAATCGTGGGGCAATATTTAATATGAACTAAATACACATTGATCATATAAAATGTCATTCAGGGTTCTCCAAAGTAATATTAAAGACTATAATAAGATGGACCGTTGGCTCTATTTTTAGAGCTTATTTGTTCTTTTTCCGTACGCATCCAATAACGCTGTCTTAAATGACTTCTACGCTCCTACGTTTGCCTAACTCTTTCCGCTGTACACAACTTTCGATTTTAATTTTAATTATTCATTGAGAAAATCATTGCGATTAAACAAAACGGAAGTGTACAATACAAAAGGGAATCGGGAATTCAGAAAATAAGTCATTCGAGTCATTAATCTTGCAGAAAGATTAAAGGAAGCGGTCCATCTTACTATAATCTTTGATAATATCTATCTTATCTTATCTTATTCATTACAGACGCTCCTTCTATAAAGAAGATTACTCTGAACTATCTAGTTTCTTCAATGCACATTACTATCAAAACAATAAATTGGTTAATACAATACATTGCCACCACGATATCTACAATGACATGAACCTTATATATAATATATACACACATTTTATAAACACATTAAAAAAACGTGAGTTATCTCATAATATATAGTTTTATATTTAAAAAAAACTGAGTTATCTCCTACTAGTTGTATTTACATTACCAGTAAATGGAAGTCTAAGAAAAGGGGGGGGGGGGCGCTATAACCACCATTTAGAGTTGTAAGATCTCTGAAATCTATTTTGTAAAGGAAGCGAGGAAATGAATGGAGTCTTTCTCCGTCTACTGTACACTAGCTAACGTTTAGTTCCATTAAAGAGTGAACTCGTGAAAGATCAATCTTCGAGCATAAAATAGAGAGAGAAAAAAAAGACAGGAAAACAAATATTTATGATCTAATCCAATGGCGTCGACATGTTTAGAGCATGTTGCTTCTTGGAGGTAAGGGGGTGCGGCTCCCATTAACTATTGCAATTTTAGCATATTTATGTCCAAGAATAATATTTTCTTCAAAAAACCGTTAGGAAAGGAATCAAAAGAAATATTGGGGAGGGAGATGAGATACTTTTGCACAACCCCACCTCCCGCTCCTTTTCAAAGTATGCGCCGCTGAATGCAAGTGGTGTATTGATTTAGATTATCATCATCCTCTTTCTCATTGGCACCTAGCGGTCCAAGAAGCAATAGAGAGATAGAGAGGGAGAGTGGAATGTAGGGTGAGGGATTGAGAGCGAGAGAGAAAAATAGAGAACAGACGGACATAGATGGAACTCTATCCTTGTAGGTTAATACTAACAACGTGGCCGGTGTCATCGTCAAGCCTTCAGCATTTTTAAGCCTTTCATTTTACTATTGATGTTCTTGATGAGTTGATATTTCCCCCATCTTTCACCCTTTCCGTTGCCCGAGTTCTTTAGCACTTATCTGAACTCATCTTACATGTTACAGAACTCCTTCTATTCTTCTTCTTCGCCATTATCAACTCCTAGTGGAGCATAGGCCATCAACAATTTCGTTCCATGTCTTCCTGTCTCTGGCTATCTTCTTTAGCTGCACATCCTTTTCTACTTCTCTCCGCCAGGTGTTGTTTGGTCTACCTCTTCGTCTTGCACCCTGTGGATTCCATGAAAGAGCTTGTCTAGTCAAATCTGTAGTTGGTTTCCTTAATAATCTATTATGACTAGGTTTTTCAAAGACGTTCAGATGGTGGTTTTCCTGACTAGTTCAGGCAACCCATTCAATGCTCCGAGTTTTAGTCGGGAAGAAAAATAATCTATATTTAACATATTTATCTCCCAGATCAATATTTTCTCCAAAAATGTTTTTGAAAATGAATCGAAATCTAAGTTTTAAATTCTATTTTTAATACGCTTATCAGTTACTATTCTCCAGACTTAAATAACAATTCTTCAAAAAGTCCCACTTTTTGTTGTCTTTGTTGGCATCGATGAATAATCAATAAATTACCTCCATCTGACACGACCCTTTGTACCCCTGGGTGTGTCAAAGATATCATGAAAAGAATTTCTCTTTCATTCCTGTCATGTGTTTTGCACTTCTCATTTATGTTTTAATTTTAATCTAAAATTAATATTTGCGTAAAAAAAAAGACCAGATAATTTCATACAAGTTGTTTGTTTTTGTTTCCGACTTGCACCTTTAATTTTGAACATGCCTTCATGCAATGACTTTAACCCAATAATATTTTAAGGACACGAAAACAAGAATGTTTTAAACATGACAAATTCTGTGACAATTAGTTGGTCAACAATCACATTATTTGAGAAACTGTGCTATTGAGAAGTTGTGCCATTAATTGGCTCCATGATTTCCAGAGTCAGGATATAGTGAGCCCCTACGGGTGGCTTAATACCATCTCTGTCGTGTTTGCTGAGACTATGGCGCGACGTGAGACAGAAGTTGCAACTAAAACATGCGATGGCACAGACATCCCACATATTGGGCTGGCGCAGACTTTGCGCATTCTGTTTTTCGGATTCTCTTTTTCTCTTCGGCGATGAGTCAAAGTTTTTCCAAAGACCGTGTGTGTAAGGTCCTCCTCCAACTACATTTAACTACAATTGTCCTGAGTCAGGATTGCCGATTTTCCCATCTGTAGCCTCCGCCTCACACTGGATTACAACACTATGTTTAAAAAAAAAGACCCCCCCCTCCCTCCCTAGTGTAAGTTGAAAACCCTCATCGCTAAAGAGATCTATATTTATCTTATCCTATAATACTATAGACATTTTGTTCAAGTCTTCCTACAGAAGATTGTTTCGATTCAATATTGATCTCTAAAGAATATTCCATGCAGAGAGAGAGAGAGAGAGAGAGAGAGAGAGAGAGAGAGAATGTTCTTTTGTTTACTGTAACATAAAAGTAAATGAAGGATAAAATAGAGAAGTAGGGAATGGGTGGGGAGTGGTAGTGTGTGTGGGAGGGGGGGGCGTGGTGGTATAAGGCTGTGGGCGAGATAGACATCATATTTTGCGAAATCTCTATACACCAATCCTTTCTAAAAAAAACATCATATCTCCTGCATCCATATGTTGTTGACACTTGTGTGTGTGTATGTGTGTGTGTGTGTGTGGTTTAGGGAGGAGTGGGGAAGGCGGGTATTGAACCCCATAAAGTTATAACTAGGTTAAACTAAATTTGTATGATGCTTACGAAAATAAATTTCAAAAATCAGGGGCAACTAAAATATATTTAAAAAAAAATCGAGTTGGGAATTAAATGATATTTCATCAATCTGAAACGTAGATTACCTTTTTTTCGAGCCCATAACTGTTATTTTTTCACAACCCCCGTCCCACTTGCTCCCACCTATTTCTACCCTGCTAACTTTTTTTAAAATTAATATTCACTCTTTTTTTCGATACTGGGAAAATCCAAAGGTAATAATTTCTCATACGTATCTGTAACGACAGCCTCGTTTTCTTAACTAGAACTAGAAGTGCTTAATTCTAGTACATTAGAACTCGTGAAATGTCTATAGTGTTAAAGATTTAAGTGAACCTGTAAATATAGGCGTCAGACTAAATAAGTCAGACTTTATTGGAACTTGGAACACTCTACAGCTGAGCTTGAAGGACTGGAAGACATGTCAAGTTGTAATACAACTGATGGATCGAGAAGACGTAATTTTCTGCAGGACATAATACCATTGAAACGTGCTTGCTTCTTGACTGATTACAATTTATGCTAATTGTAGGCTTAATGCCCAACTAAACAGGTTGTCTTGAAATGTCCATAATTTATTGACATTCTATAATATAGATACTTTTCCCAGTAAAACCACGCAAGCAGTATATTATCATCATCAATCCCATGACCATTGTGGTCGTCGTGGGAAACGTATGGACACCTCAGCAGTCAACCTTCCACACTTTTGCCTATCTTGAGCGGTTGTCAATGGTTGAGTCAACTGCAGTCCTGTCCAATATTTTATGTTGTCGAACCAGCATCTCCATGACACTGACAGCCTCACCGACGTCCCCCTTCTACATTGCCTTGGAGGATTGTCTTTGGCAGGTTAGTGTGCCGCCACACATGACAAGAAGTATATCACGCAATTAAATTATGTCATGTTAAAAAATATATATTAAAGGAATACACTTTTAATGTAGGATTTTACACTCGGGGCATGGAATAGGTTGCCTGAACAATTAGGAAAACCACTAACCCAATACCGGTTAAAGCACTAATGAAAACTGCAAGACTGGACTCAAGCTACGGATAAGAGTTGGACGCAAAAATTGTTTGGTAACGAAGCAGCATCTGTAACATATATGACAAAATTTGAAGGATGAAAAGAAGATTAAACTATAACAAACACACATAAAAAATCTTCCACGACTTGAAAAAAAAGTTTTTCAAAGAAAATATATTTCGCTATTGATGGCTGCACATTAAACACAGAATTAAACCTGGAAGATATCAAGCCATCAAGAACGCACGTACTAAAAGTGTTTACCATGAGATTTTAAAAGTTTGTTTTTATTTACACGACTACGGTAGTGAAATCAGTCTTTATGAGCTCATTTAACAGAGGAGGGGGCATTAATGTATAATTATCAATAGATGGTTCAATAACTAATTACACAATTCAGGGAGAAACTCAGGGGTTCATTGATACGTTCTGTTAATGAGTAGAGATATCTGAGATATCTGCCATGGGATGACGACTTCTTCTTCTTTTCGCCTTCAGCGTTCCATTTTGGTTTCCTGTTGCTGTGTCAGACTGTTTCTCTGATGAACCGGGGCTGTTGTTTTTAAGACTGGCTTTGGGCCCGCGGAGCTTTCCCTCCTTAGTGGCTCCCTGAGGTCAGGCCTGTTTATGGGCGATCTCTGTGGACTGGACACCATTGCAGGATGCGTCATTTTTTGTAAGCAGCGTTCTCCTGGATAAAGGGGCGGATGGGAGGCAGTGTAAGACCCGCTGAAGTTCAATCACACACCACATGCAACAGCTCCTATCCATTCTACAGAAACCGACAGGTTTTAAGACACGATGAAGTTCAATCACACACCACAAGCAACAGCTCCTATCCATTCTACAGAAACCCACAGGTTGTAAGACCCGCTGAAGTTCAATCACACACCACAAGCAACAGCTCCTATCCATTCTACAGAAACCCACAGGTTGTGAGACCCGCTGAAGTTCAATCACACACCACAAGCATTAGCTCCTATCCATTCTACAGAAACCCACAGGTTGTAAGACCCGCTGAAGTTCAATCACACACCACAAGCAACAGCTCCTATCCATTCTACAGAAACCCACAGGTTGTAAGACCCGCTGAAGTTCAATCACACACCACAAGCAACAGCTCCTATCCATTCTACAGAAACCCACAGGCTGTAAGACCCGCTGAAGTTCAATCACACACCACAAGCAACAGTTCCTATCCATTCTACAGAAACACACAGGTTGTAAGATCCGATGAAGTTCAATCACACACCACAAGCAACAGCTCCTATCCATTCTACAGAAACCCACAGGTTGTAAGACCCGCTGAAGTTCAATCACACACCACAAGCAACAGTTCCTATCCATTCTACAGAAACTCACAGGTTGTAAGACCCGCTGAAGTTAAATCACACACCACAAGCAACAGTTCCTATCCATTCTAAAGAAACTCAGAGGTTGTAAGAACCGCTGAAGTTCAATCACACACCACAAGCAACAGTTCCTATCCATTCTACAGAAACTCACAGGTTGTAAGACCCGCTGAAGTTCAATCACACACCACAAGCAACAGTTCCTATCCATTCTACAGAAACCCACAGGTTGTAAGACCCGCTGAAGTTCAATCACACACCACAAGCAACAGTTCCTATCCATTCTACAGAAACTCACAGGTTGTAAGATCCGCTGAAGTTCAATCACACACCACAAGCAACAGTTCCTATCCATTCTACAGAAACCCACAGGTTGCAAGAACCGCTGAAGTTCAATCACACACCACAAGCAACAGTTCCTATACATTCTACAGAAACCCATAGGTTGCAGGATACAGTTCCTTGTGGTTACCTGGATAAAATGTGTTTATCATTGCCCCAGAATTGTACAAGTGAAAAGGGATTTTTAAATGACTCATTTATAATGAGTTTACATCATGTAAGAGATGTAAACTACCAAAAATGTAATTGAAATTTGAGTCATCGTTTTTTATAGTATCAATCTTAATTGTCCGGTTTTGAATTTATAGTATGCATTAAATTATACTATTTAATAATTTGATAATGCAATTCAATCATTGTGTTTAAAACATGGCGAATCAATTGCCGTCACATAACTTGAAATGATGTCGTGTTCATTTATTAGACTGTTCAGATCAACTAAGCCACATAAAAGCTGTAATCGTAGCCAGTGGCTTGCGCCGAACAGTTGAATTTGATGTAAACCGAAACCACATTCGTAAAGGTGAGTACTGGTGCAATTTTTACAATGACAGCATAAGCAACGAATGAGCATTAAACTCTAATTATTTAGAAATGTAACACAAAGACAACCTGTCACGCTGCTCAGATAAACAAGGACAAGAACAATTTCCTTATCCATTATGCGAGAACAATTGCATATAAGTACTCATACTTCCCAAGTGGCATCCGGGCATGGAATGGGTTGCCTGAACAAACCAGGAAAACCAGTAACTTAACATCATTTAAAAAACACTAACAGAAATGCAGGACAAGACTCAAACCACGGATGTGCGTAGGACGCAAAAATCGTATTTATATAAGTAGCGTATGTAATATATAAGATTAGAGCTAACCAAAATTAAATTAATATGGTCAACACGAATTTGGATCAAGCAAGGACGACATTTTCAGATTCAGACGAAGTGACGTGTATGACTCCCTGTCACTTTGACCCTGTAACAAACAATGACTGCCTTGTTCAAACATCCAACATTTTAAAAGGTATATTCCAAGTCTGAACTCTAGCACCATGCTTGATTTCCTATGTGCAGGTATAGTAACGAAATTCTTGCTGTCATTTATCGCTACTTAATTCTACGTGAAAGAGAAGAAGAGCTTATTACGGGTTCTTCTTCTTCTGTTAGCCAGTCTGCAGAGCTGTTTGCTCTCTTGCAGTCAATGCCGGACAAACATATTTACATGCTAATTTCTGTTGTTCCATGAGCCTATAGATCTATAGTGTGTTGGTAATTGTAGGTTTAGAGGGGGAGCAGAGTGTATCTGAGGTAGGTTAGCTCAGGGCATTCAAACAGGAAGTGGTCCACAGTTTCTTGTGGGCAGGGGCAATGTCTGCAGTTAGGTGGGTGAGTTTATTCTATTTAGGTGTGAGTTGAGTTCTATATGTCCTGTTCTCAACTCTCAATATAGTGCATTGTTATTTGCGGAGGAGAAAATATTACGGGTTAAAGTTACAGTAAGTGAAACACGATTAGTAAATAAATTACATTTAAAAACACGGGATAGAAGATTTAAAAAAAACAATGTAAAAAATTAACCATAAGTAAATTATTAAATTATAACTTACAAATAATAATGTAACAAAATACCCAGGAAGAGATCGAGATAAAAACAACACTTTTCTTTTTTCCCCAAACGTATTGAGCAATAATCATTGATCAAATTTCTCTTTCCCGATGAAAGACATTAGGGTTAAAATGACTTAACCTTAACTAGACAGGAAATTGAAAACTAAACATCGTATTTTTTTTATCAAACTGTAAGATTAGACTATCACAAAAATGACTAAGGCTATTAATCATCTATTTACAGAAAGAAACTTATGTCAATTCTATAATTGGTTAAATAAACCTTTTCGGTGATCTTTTTTTAGGAATCTTGTGTGTTTTTTTCTTGTTGTATTTTTTTAGGTGATGATGCCTTTTAAAAATACTAGATCTAGAACTCTTTCTTTATGTTATTTTCTTTCTTCAAAAAATAAATTAAATTTGTTTTTATTGGTCGATAAATCTTCATATTTATGTAACATATACAATTATTTTTATTTTTTTTGTAAGAAGTGGGCGACCAGTGGGCGACCACTAACTTTAATTAATACATTTTTGTTTAAATCTTGATTTAAGAATAAATAACAGAGTGCCACTCAAAGAGTCTGGCAGGTGATGCCAGAAAACTAAATATCAGACCTTAAGGCCCATCCATTGTTATCATAGACAGTCCGTTCTATCCTGTCTGGCGCCTGCATAATTTACAGGTTCACTTAAGTCTGCTGACTGTTCACTAGTTCTAATGTACCAACCAATTTTTAAAATCCAACGTTGGCGCCATTTTGTTTTTACCAGAAGCAAAGTTTAAATTATAAAGAATTCTTAGTCGTGTGTTAACAAATTAATCTTAATCCGATCAAAATCATTTAATACTATTTAGTTTACTGTTAAGTAACTTAAAAAAAAAAATACAAGTACATTTTGGTTATGAGGCCCTCGGGTCAATTCATAAGTCCTTCTGTGACTGTTACGAATTTATTTATTTACTAGTAGTTATGCCCGTTAAAATGACGGAGAAACGAATGATTACAATATGTTTTTTTAAAAGAGAAAAAACAACAATATTACAATAAAAACTCTAGTGAGAAAGTATCTTTCAATATTTAGTTCAATATTAAGCTCAAAAACTCAAATAACTAGCTCATTTTTATCTATCTATATGTCTATACATCTATTTATCGATCTATTTATCTATCTATTTATTTATCTTTTTATCTATCTTTATATCAATACATCTATCTATAAATCTATATATTATATCTATTGATCGATCGATCGTTCGTTGATCTATCAATTTATCTATCTATCCATCCATCTATATTTCTATCTATACCTATCTATGTTCTATCTATCGATTTCTCTATATATCAATCTATCTATCTATTGATCTATTTATTAATGTTATATGGATCTATCTCTCTAACTCTCTCTATATCTATGTATCTATTAATTCATTTAACCGCCCATCTATACATCTAAGCACTTATATAGGCCTTATAAATCTATCTATATGTCTATATATCTAAATTTTCCGTCCATCCGTCAAGACACCTGTTTATTTCAGATCGCACTAATTGCAAAAAAAACAGAGGTATCTCACCAAATCCGTTATCTAGTTTGACCAGCCTGAACTATATTTTAAAAAAGTATATAAATCTAGATTTATTTTATACAATAACATATTTCAACCACAATCAAAACAATTCCATGTGAAAGAGTATGATTTAAAGATTCTGGTTTTTTTTTCAAAGAAACTAAAAAAGAATGATGAGTTAAAAAAAATTATAGGGCATTTTCTGACTAAGGAAAAGTTCACTGAAAAACAGATTTGTCTCCATTTTTTTTATTCTCAACAGACTACTGAACGCTCTCCTAAATTTGTGGGCACTATCTATCAAAGTCAAGGACTTAATCAATTAGGTCGAGACCATGGGAAGGCTTCTGCTGGAAGGGAGTGGGGGTGCGAGCGGGCGGGGGATATAATTTGTTAAGGAGGGCGTGAGATAGAGATTGTAATATCTGATTACCTCAAGAGAGGGGGGAGGTAGATAGAGGGGGTAGACGCGACAAGCATCCGATCTAAAGGCTCATCCCTGCCCGAAGTTAATTGAATGCTCGCCATCTTGTTTCTTTTAGCAAGTTCTAGTTCAAGGGTAAGTAAGTTAATCAAAAGCGTTGCCCTACGCCACAACCGCCCCCCCCCCAATACGCCCCCAACCCAGAAAAACAACACAACAACACAGACTTAGCGTTTCCTATAATACTCGGCTGATTCCGGTCACTCGTATTTCTTCCGTATGAGAAGCCGGTGGACGTTCGATGATTAATTAGAAACTGAATAAGCGGCTGGAGCGGAAGTAGAAACCGGAAGTAACCAAGGAAGTTACATGGCGGTGTTTACTGTGCCGAGGTTTACACAATATTGGGACGCAGGCAACTACACAATATTGTCATCAGGTTATTTAGCAGGCACCTTAAGACTGTCATCAGGACCTTTTGACGGCAACAATGTTCATGATTGTCCTCAGGTCATTTTGCAGGCTATTCCATTCAAGCTTGTTATTTAGGACATTTTGCAGGCAACTACAACCAATAATGTCATCAGGACATTTTGCAGGCATCTACAACCAATAATGTCATCAGGACATTTTGCAGGCAACTACAATAATGTCATCAGGACATTTTACAGGCAACTACAGCCAATAATGTCATCAGGACATTTTACAGGCAACTAAAGCAAATAATGTCATCAGGAAATTTTACAGGCAGCTACAGCCAATAATGTCATCAGGAAATTTTACAGGCAACTAGAGCCAATAATGTCATGAGGAAATTGTACAGGCAACTACTGCCAATAATGTCATCAGGAAATTGTACAGGCAACTACTGCCAATAATGTCATCAGGAAATTGTACAGGCAACTACAGCCAATAATGTCATCAGGAATTTTGAACATCGTCTGCGGCCGTTCGTCTTTTTAGGCGTCTCCCTAAGGTGGATATATTCCACCGTTTTATCTTCGAAGGTGGAAAAAGGCGAAATCTATAATATATACCGTACTACCAACGACTGATGTGTCCAGCTTCTATAAGTCAAGACTTCACTAAGTCCACAAAGTCGCCCACCACAAGTTGACATTCTACCCCTTACAGAATCTAAATGTAGTTCAGTGACTAGCGCTAGTGGCTCAAACTCTAACATGGGTTTCAAAATGTTTCTCAAATACTTTGTTTGAAAACAAACAAAAAATCAATTATTAAAAACAAACGAGGGAAAAAAAAAGCAGAAACCGAAACATAACAAATTTAACAATATGATAAAGTTGTGCTCTTAACTCTAAAATCGGTGGCCGACGTTCCGAAGGTCCTGGGCTCGAATCACGGTGAAGGCTAGGATTTTTTTCCCGGGACTCGAGGGTGTCCTTTAGTCTACTCAGCTCTGATGGGGACCTGACATTAGTTGGGGTAAAGTAGAAAAGGCTGAGCATTGTGCTTGCCATACAATCCCCTCGTATGTTGTGGCCACTGAATTCGGTGAACGCTGTTTATACGGCCCTATGATCGATTGGTCCGACGGGATACTTTACTTGACTTAACCCTAAAATTGACCGCGCGTTTGTATCTGCGTGTCAATTATTAGATCGTTGTTGCAATTTTTTTATATGTATCCAGCCCAAAGCTAAAGAATATTTAACAAAAACATCATTAATTTAACTCAATGGTACGTTTAGAAATAACGGAATTTTAAATATAAAAAATAATAATTTAAATAATAATAATAATGACTATTTGTATAGCGCTTCTAACAATGCTATTAAATTTAGCATACTCGGTGCGTTCTTTGGAATAAATTGCAGTTGTATTGGTATGTAAGGCACACAGCCACTAGCCAAAGAGAAGAAAGGTCTTTAAGCTCTCTTTAAAAGTCTCTTAATTTATAGCATGTGATAGGAATGAAAAGGGACAAAACTCTTCAAGCTGTTTTAAAACGTAGGCCTATCTTTTTGAGCTATTCATTATTGTTTTGTTGGTCAACAGTAGCTACTCAATAATTGAAAGGTTGCAAACTGCGAGTGAAATATAATTTTAAAATAAAATAGAAAAACATAGTGCAAAATAACTTTAAATTAGTGGTTTCATAACTCCTTACATACACTTTTTTTTAAAGAGTAAACCCTTCTTTCTCAAAAAGCACCGCTGATTACCAAAACGTATTTTAAATTATCAGCTAAACAATTTCAACGAAGGTAATAAATCAATTAACATTTAAAGGCCTTTATGTTTGGCTCTCTTTTCAGAAATAGCATGTAATGGGCCGTTTTGCTGCTGAGAGTTAACACCCTTGATCCTTATACAAGGCAATCTTATATGACTGAATTGTAAAAGGGGCAGGGGTGTTAACTCTCAGCAGCAATACGGCCCATTGAACTATTATCCGCTTACTTTTATTAAAGAGCATTGAACTTTTATATATTGATTCATTTCTTGCCTTTTGGCCATTATTCAGAGTATTGTTTGCGTAACCCCTCCCCCCCACACCCGCTCAGTGGCCATTGGTCGTCCGAGGACCTCCGGGGGTACGCGTACCACAGGTGTTGTGAACCCTTGTGTTAAATAATAGATTACTGTGATAGAGAAAATGGTATTGGCGTTGAATCGAAGGGCAGACAAACAAAGTTAATTGTAAAACACTATGAAAGCCCGTTGAAAACACATTGATTTCATTGAATGATTCAGTACCACTTGCGCATCCTGTGTTTTTGATCGAGACCGTTTTAGAATAAAAACTGTTTAGGAATATTACAACTTTAGTATTCATACAGCTGTAAACAGCTTACGTTTTAGGTAAACTAATGAATAAGACAAATAGAGATGTCATTGTTTTTCTTTCATTACATTTTGGGATTCAGTACCTTGGAATCACTCTACAATGTTATAGCGTTGGCTTGGGGTGGGAAGAACTAAGCTTATAGCATTTGGTACTTAATTAGAAAAAATTCAGAAAAAGAGTTGCAAGGTTCACTTCTCGTGAATATTCACAACTGACAAGAGTAACACCAAGATAATCGTTAAAGCATTTTATATTTAATACAAAATGGACGTGTCGGTGATTATCGCCGATTTTATTTGAATTTATATCAAATACAATATTATATAACTAAACCTTCTAATTTAAGTTAAAGATTGTCTTGAGATTTTATTTTGCTCTCAGTTTAACTAAGAGGTCATTTAATGTGTTTAAGATTTAACCAGATTTATTGTAAGTCACTATCGTTAAGTGGAATAGATACGGAGTAATCATACAAACTGGGTAGTCAATGTAATGTTTACAAATATACATATACATTCTTTAGTCTTAAAATATTTATATAATTTTCAAATACTTTTACAGTTTGATTATTTCAAAGTTATAAATTGTAAGCCATTTATTTATTTTTTTATAAAAGAAAGAAAAAAAGAAACATATTAGAAAAAAACGTTTCCACATTCGATTCAAAAGTGATGCCCAACAAGTTATGTTTTGTAGTATAACAAATATTACTGACTAATTACTATTTCTTTATATTGACCCAATATTATGGTATGCACTTGCAATATTTAATTATTAAAGGGTTAAAATAATTTACGTTGCAAATAAACATTTGCTGCATTAAATGTTTTTCCATTTATTACGGAGTTTATATTTTAAACATTAATAAGTACAGAAATTAAATAATAGTGCTTTAAAAAAAGTAAAGTAAATTATACCGTCGGACCAAATTGATCATAGGGCCGGTGAAGCAGCATTCACCGGTTTCTGTGCCCACGGCTTATTAGGTGATTGTGTTGCCAGCTCAATGCACAGCCGTCTTTACTTTACCCCAACTAATGTCAGGTACACATCAGAAATGGTTAGACTCAGGGACACCCTCCAATCCCGGGATTCGAACCCAGGTAGTTCGGTTCGCCAGCAGTACGCACTGTCGCTCTACCACCGTGGTCCATACAATAGTGTGCCGAAAACCTAAAAGTCATCCTGCTCTAGCAATTATATTTATTAAATTAATAATACAAATACATTTGTTTTATAATTACTTATATTTATTAAATTAATAATACAAATACATTTGTTTTATAATTACCTATATTTATTAAATTAATAATACAAATACATTTGTTTTATAATTACCTATATTTATTAAATTAATAATACAAATACATTTGTTTTATAATTACCTATATTTATTAAATTAATAATACAAATACATTTGTTTTATAATTACTTATATTTATTAAATTAATAATACAAATACATTTGTTTTATAATTACTTATATTTATTAAATTAATAATACAAATACATTTGTTTTATAATTACTTATATTTATTAAATTAATAATACAAATACATTTGTTTTATAATTACTTATATTTATTAAATTAATAATACAAATACATTTGTTTTATAATAACTTATATTTATTAAATTAATAATACAAATACATTTGTTTTATAATAACTTATATTTATTAAATTAATAATACAAATACATTTGTTTTATAATAACTTATATTTATTAAATTAATAATACAAATACATTTGTTTTATAATAACTTATATTTATTAAATTAATAATACAAATACATTTGTTTTATAATAACTTATATTTATTAAATTAATAATACAAATACATTTGTTTTATAATTACTTATATTTATTAAATTAATAATACAAATACATTTGTTTTATAATTACTTATATTTATTAAATTAATAATACAAATACATGTGTTTTATAATTACTTATATTTATTAAATTAATAATACAAATACATTTGTTTTATAATTACTTATATTTATTAAATTAATAATACAAATACATTTGTTTTATAATTACTTATATTTATTAAATTAATAATACAAATACATTTGTTTTATAATTACTTATATTTATTAAATTAATAATACAAATACATTTGTTTTATAATTACTTATATTTATTAAATTAATAATACAAATACATTTGTTTTATAATTACTTATATTTATTAAATTAATAATACAAATACATTTGTTTTATAATTACTTATATTTATTAAATTAATAATACAAATACATTTGTTTTATAATTACTTATATTTATAAAATTAATAATACAAATACATTTGTTTTATAATTACTTATATTTATAAAATTAATAATACAAATACATTTGTTTTATAATTACTTATATTTATTAAATTAATAATACAAATACATTTGTTTTATAATTACTTATATTTATAAAATTAATAATACAAGTACATTTGTTTTATAATTACTTATATTTATTAAATTAATAATACAAATACATTTGTTTTATAATTACTTATATTTATTAAATTAATAATACAAATACATTTGTTTTATAATTACTTATATTTATAAAATTAATAATACAAATACATTTGTTTTATAATTACTTATATTTATAAAATTAATAATACAAATACATTTGTTTTATAATTACTTATATTTATAAAATTAATAATACAAATACATTTGTTTTATAATTACTTATATTTATAAAATTAATAATACAAATACAGTTGTTTTATAATTACTTATATTTATAAAATTAATAATACAAATACAGTTGTTTTATAATTACCTATATTTATTAAATTAATAATACAAATACATTTGTTTTATAATTACCTATATTTATTAAATTAATAATACAAATACATTTGTTTTATAATTACCTATATTTATTAAATTAATAATACAAATACATTTGTTTTATAATTACCTATATTTATTAAATTAATAATACAAATACATTTGTTTTATAATTACTTATATTTATTAAATTAATAATACAAATACATTTGTTTTATAATTACTTATATTTATTAAATTAATAATACAAATACATTTGTTTTATAATTACTTATATTTATTAAATTAATAATACAAATACATTTGTTTTATAATTACTTATATTTATTAAATTAATAATACAAATAAATTTGTTTTATAATTACTTATATTTATTAAATTAATAATACAAATAAATTTGTTTTATAATTACTTATATTTATTAAATTAATAATACAAATAAATTTGTTTTATAATTACTTATATTTATTAAATTAATAATACAAATAAATTTGTTTTATAATTACTTATATTTATTAAATTAATAATACAAATACATTTGTTTTATAATTACTTATATTTATTAAATTAATAATACAAATACATTTGTTTTATAATTACTTATATTTATAAAATTAATAATACAAATACATTTGTTTTATAATTACTTATATTTATAAAATTAATGATACAAATACATTTGTTTTATAATAACTTATATTTATTAAATTAATGATACAAATACATTTGTTTTATAATTACTTATATTTATTAAATTAATGATACAAATACATTTGTTTTATAATTACTTATATTTATTAAATTAATGATACAAATACATTTGTTTTATAATTACTTATATTTATTAAATTAATGATACAAATAAATTTGTTTTATAATTACTTATATTTATTAAATTAATGATACAAATAAATTTGTTTTATAATTACTTATATTTATTAAATTAATGATACCAATAAATTTGTTTTATAATTACTTATATTTATTAAATTAATGATACCAATAAATTTGTTTTATAATTACTTATATTTATTAAATTAATAATACCAATAAATTTGTTTTATAATTACTTATATTTTTTAAATTAATAATACAAATAAATTTGTTTTATAATTACTTGTATTTATTAAATTAATAATACAAATAAATTTGTTTTATAATTACTTATATTTATTAAATTAATAATACAAATAAATTTGTTTTATAATTACTTATATTTATTAAATTAATAATACAAATAAATTTGTTTTATAATTACTTATATTTATCAAATTAATAATACAAATAAATTTGTTTTATAATTACTTATATTTATTAAATTAATAATACAAATAAATTTGTTTTATAATTACTTATATTTATTAAATTAATAATACAAATAAATTTGTTTTATAAACACTTATATTTATTAAATTAATAATACAAATAAATTTGTTTTATAATTACTTATATTTATTAAATTAATAATACAAATAAATTTGTTTTATAATTACTTATATTTATGTTTCATGAAGATGAACATAAAAACTCTTTTAAATGCATTTAGTTTGTATAAATAAATGAGTGGCCCAATGTAGGTGACCTCTTTGTATGCTAAAAACAGCTTTCATGTGCCATTAAATCTGTTCACATGTGAAAGTTGAATCAAAAGCTGAAAGTAAAAGAGCGAATGCCTAGTAGTTGAGAATAGCAGATAACTTTCCTAAGCAGCTTCCTTCCAGATTTTTCCCGCAAATAGGCACATTTGGATGCCCATTTTTTAAATGTTTAAAATTGAACTTCATGCATTTTATCCACTATCCCTTTACTTAAAAAAGCCACTTACATCTAAAGTCCATCAATTTGAAAGTCTTTGCCATTGATAAGAAAACTACGCTATGAGTGATTCGATGTACTTCTGAAAAAGCCCAACTATATATCTTAATATATGCCTAAATGTAAAGATGTTCTTGTAATTAAATGTTTGGAAATTGATTTCACGGCAAGATATGTCCAGTTTCAATGCAATCCATTCAAGTGGACCTTGTAAATGCAAGTTCAACTCACTGAAATGTGTCGCTATGGGATTTAAAAACATCGGCTTCAACAGTTTTCCTCATACTGAACCAGAAAATAATGTTCTTTTTTTATCAATAAAAAACACCTTTTGGAGGCCTCTTGCGTGCTATTGAAAATCTCTCTGCGTGCTAAGTTTGACACGTATGCCTTAGGTTGCCGACCCCTGCACTAGAGTACAGTAGGGCAAAGAGTAAAGTAGTAATATTATATAAGACATTAAATTTTAATTTAGAAAAAAAAACACAATAATAACCTAGTGACAATACTCAGATCAACATAAGGACAAAAACACTTTCCTTATCCCTTCTGTAAGAACAAGTGCATATAGGTACTCTATCTCTCTTCCCTAATGGCATGCTGAACCAACCCGGAAAACCCTTAACTTAACATCAGTTAAAACATAAATGAAAATGCCATACTAGACTCAGAGCACGCATGAGCATAGGACGCAATAATCTTCTTTATAGAAATGGACCGTCTGTAATATATAAGAGAAAAAAAGATAATTAGTTTTTGTACGTTTTGATAGGTAGAAAAGCATCGAATGATGTGTTTAAAGAATATTTTAGACAATGCTTACTTTGTTATTTAGAAATATCTAGCCATCACTTTGGACTAAAGATGTCGATTGCCATTGTGTTATCGTGTCTAATACATTTTCTTGTCAACAAGGTGGCATTAAAGGACAGCGCGCAAAAGAGGTTTTAAAAAAAACAACTGATCATAAAAAAAAATATTCCAAGCGATAATTGACAGACGTTGTGTCTGGATAAACGCCTTTCTCATGGGTCCTATTGTTTTTGGAGGGTAAATCGTCGCTAGGTGGCGCATTGTTTTGTAATGTTCGATGTAAACACCGCGTTGTTATGGAAGTGATGGAGATGGAGTATTAAGTAGATATATAGATAGATAGATAGATAGATAGATGGATAGATGGATAGATAGATAGATGGATAGATGGATAGATGGATAGATAGATAGATAGATGGATAGATGGATAGATAGATAGATAGATGGATAGATGGATTGATAGATAGATGGATAGATAGATAGATAGATGGATAGATAGATTGATAGATAGATGGATAGATAGATGGACAAATTGATAGATAGATAGATTTATTATTGATAGATAAATATATACAATGATAGATAGATTGAAATATATAAATTGATAGATAGATATATTTAGATATTTACATATAACTTGATAGATAGATAGATTAAAATATATAGATTGATAGATAGATAGATTGAAATATATAAATTGATAGATAGATTAAAATATATAAATTGATAGATAGATTGAAATATATAAATTGGTAGATAGATATATAGATAAATAAATTGATAGATGGATGAATGGAAGGATAGATAGATGGATGGAGAGAGAGAGATAGAAAGATAGATAGAGAGATAGAATGAAAACAGACAGAGAGTGAATATGTATGAGGGAGACATGGCCAATGAAAAATAATAATATTAACAACACAATTTGTATAGCGCTGACAAAAAAATAATGTAACAATTAAGAACACGGATATAAAAATATAAAGCTAATTATTAATCTTAAAACTTTACAAACATAAGACAAAATACATATTGAGAAGTTTAAAGTTTAAAATGTTAAATCCGAATCCTATATAGAGATGAGGAATAATTCCTATACAAGATGGACTCCCGCTACAATTCATTGTTTCCATGACTCCCACTACAATTCATTGTTTCCATGACTCCCACTACAATTCATTGTTTCCATGACTCCCACTTCAATTCATTGTTTCCATGACTCCCACTACAATTCATTGTTTCCATGACTCCCACTACAATTTATTGTTTCCAGTGTTAGATATCTCCTGAACAAAAATATTCCCCACTAGCCAAATAATGAAAGTTAGATTGTTTTTTTTTTACTGAACATTAATACAACCTTGTTGCAATGCTCAGATAAACATGAGGACACTTTCCTTATCTCTTATGCGAGAACAAATGTATATTAGTTCTCTTTCTTCCCGAGTGACATCTGAGCATGAAATGGGTTGCCTGAACAAACCAGGAAAACCAGTCGTAACATCATTTTAAACACAAATAAAAATGCAAGACTAGACTCGGACCACGGATAGGCGTAGGACGCAATAATCTTCGTTATATAATGAGCGCGTGTAATGTATAAGATAAGAAGATAAGATAATTGTTTCCATGTCCGTACGAGTATCTTTACCAAAATATGACTTATTATCAATTTTAAAATTTTTCGTGACTGTAGCTTAATGTTAGTAAATTCCATTAAAATTATAAATTACCAAACCAGAGTTGTTTAACGCGTATAGTTTTAGCTGGCTATAGAAAAAAAAAACAATAACGATATTGACCATTATCTCTACTAATGATTTCCAATTGTCCAATGGTCAACAATTAACAGTTTAAACTGCCCCTATTTTAAACGTATCTTGGCGGTTGTGGTACAGATCGATTTGTTACAAAAAAATCCATTTCACTAAATAATCGACAACAGAAGATAACCCAAAATTGCACGAAATAAAAAAAAATTATCTTTAAATGAGATATTTGTATAAATCTTCTCATGCATTTGCAAAATAATAGTTTTTTACAGGAAGTAACATCATTGAAAATGCTTTCCTTAACGTTTTCGGAATTAATGGGGGAACAAAATAATAACAAACATTAAATTTGAAGCTGACAGTAAAGGAAATAACTTGAAGTTGCCAGTAAGAGAGATAACTTATTCATCTGCACTCAGCATTAAATATTTATAAAAAAAATGAAACGGGAAAAGAGAAAGGAGAGTATATTTAAACAAATAATGTGCAGGTATACCGGATGATTATTTCTGAAGTAACCTTCACACGTCAAAGGGGGATTAGTCTGTTGGATCCGGATTTAATATTGTGTGAACGAGATGACAAGAGCGGGTTAGCCTGCCATTGAGCTGAGCGTGATACAGAGACAAAATTACAGCTGAATCGAATATTAGACGTCTGATCGTTGCCTGTCACATCTGATGGGCCAAGTTCTGCCTTTAGTTTTCAGAAATAATGAAAGCAGGAAAGTGAATTACGTCTTTTATATGTTGATAACTCAGGACCGGCTCTAGGGCTTTTGACGCCCTAGGCGAAAACAAATTCTGCGCCCTCATTAAAGTGCCTTCGGCGGGGAGAAACTGAGTAGTGTTAGGGCATACTTTCATATTTTCTATGACAACTTAAATAAAATCCCATTCGCCTTTCATTACTTAGTAATTCATCTGTATAAGCTAGTAGCGCGCAGAAGTACTAAACTTTAAGGCTGGGGGGCACGTTTTAGGCACTTTTTTTTAATTTACCGACCAAAACGTCTGAAACTTTAACCACATAACTAGTATGGAATATCATTCAGGGCAATCAATTTTAAATATTTTTTTATGCATTGGTTGCCATGGCAACGGCCGCCATATTGGATTTTATAGGTGTTTTTAAAAATCGATCTCCTCTATAACCTTTGTACCTACAAATACAATATTTGATACATTTGGTAAAGATATGAATTTACAACAGAAAGCTCTACCCAGTTTTTTTAAATTTAAGATATTTAATTTTTTATAAATTTTTTCTTAAGGCACTTTATAAATAGTTATTTTTTTTTGCAAAAATGGTCAACATTTGCACCTATAAAATTAAAATAAAACAAAAACTTAAAAATCTAAGTAGAACATTCTGTTGAAATAGGTGCTTAGATAAAAATTACAAAGTCTCAATACAATCGGTAAAGAAATGTGAGAGAAGTGGTAAAAATAAGGTAAAAAATAATTATTTTGAGTAAAACGCAAAAAGGTAAGAAGAGTTTGAAAAACACGAAATTTATCAAGTACTTAATATAACAATCAACATGAAATTTATTAGCTATAGTATAAGGAATACTGAAACAAAATTTCATTTTGATTAGTTTGTAAAAAAAATATTTTTGGAAAAATACATACTATACCTATAAAAACAATAAAATAATAAAACTCAGCATTTTTTTCTATAATATAAAATTTACCAACTAATACTTAAACTTAGCTAGTTCAAGTTATTGTAATTAGTATCAAGTTAAAAATGGCAAAGTTTTAATAGAATATGCTTAAAATGTGAAACTTGTAAGAAGAAGAAATAAAAATGAATATTTTAAAAAAAACGCAAAAAGTCAGTAAAACATGAAAATAACATTTTTTCTTATAAAAATTCGAAATAAATCGCTTGTTTTATTCTTTCGACCAAATGTAGTTAATTATTGCGTAGGATAAAACTACGTATCTATTAGTATAAAGAACTATAAGCATTTTGCTTTTTTACTGTGAGTTTCGAGGTGTCAAACATGTGAAAATTTTACATTTTCTTCACTACTTAGCTACATACACACCATTTCAAAAAAATATATAAAAAAAACTATTGCGCTTTTTACTATAAGAGTGGCATTTGTGTATACAGAAATGGTTGAACTTATTTAATTAAGTAAAACCTAAAAATCAGTACCCGAGTTGAATACCCCTAAAATGGGGTGCAGTACCCAGCCTTAATTTAGTTAATATTTTTAGACGACCACCTAGGTTGCCTATATGGACGAGCCGGCCCTGTGAGAAATATGGAAACAGACTTAGAAAAAAACAATAACGTAATAATGTAATAGTATAATCAGAAGGATTTAAAGAGAACAACACTTTTGCGTGGAATAAAAATCCTATTAATACTATTTCTTCCTGAGTTGCATTCGGGCATGAATTGATTCATCTGAACCCAAGAAATCTGTGTTCGTTAAAACACTTCCCAGAATATTTAACTGACTGTCATCCATGCAAATACGTAGAACGCAATAATCTTCTGTATAAAATATATATAACATAAATGATAAGAAAAATAAATAGACTACGGACAATAATAAAGAAGAAAATTTGATGTAAAAAACGACAAGAGACTTATGAAATCCCATGATGTTTCTAAACATAAATAGATCTTGATTCTTCAGGACATTATGCTCGCTTCTCTGAATGTTTACTGGTAGATCTGCAATTATCCACTGTGTTCACTTCTGGGTCTTCGCTGGGCACCTTTGGTTCATTTCAGTGAAGAGCTTACGGTCAATTAGTATCTGGGGTGTACACTTGAGTGAATTGAATTTAAGTTTATTTCGTATACCTTGAGAATCTATCGGGACTGAAAAGGCAGATTATCACCAGGTTACAATGGTCATACCATAGGAGTGGATTGTGTTACGAACACAATGCACATTAGCCTCTACTTCACACGACGCATGCTGTGTAACTTATCAGATTTAGGGCATACAAAGATGCCCTCAGAACTGATAACAATTTTCCAGAATTTAAACCAAGCTTGTGGGCTATAAAATTCAACATTTAGTAGCCAGACCACCATGTCCTATTTACTGATTACAAACTAAATTTCTGAAACTATGATATACATTTTCTTTCTAATGACAACTTTTACAATCCAGGGATCATGTCCTTTCCGGGTCTGTCTAATAAAGTGGAAATTTAAAGTATGTAAAAAAATTATTGCATCTTGTTGCTGATGTTTGTCCATAATAGATCGATGAAGACCATTCTCTGAAAACGTCACCAGGTTCTCAGGGAGTGTGTCCGAAGGTGGTCGACAAGACCAATCTGAGCTCTGAAGTGTCTCTCTCAATAGAGGACATCCATCTGCTGCATGCTCATTAGAGGGAAGAAGGATGACAAGGGAGACAATGACCTTGGATTTTAGGAGTTGTCGCTTTGAGCTGCATAGCTTCATAAGTCACTTCTGTTGTTTTTTTTTGTGTTTTTTTTTTTGCTGCGCAATGAAGAGCAATTAGAGGATCTCTCAGATCTTGATATTGATATCAAAAGTTTTCATGGAATGCTTTTTTAAACCACAATTGAACGCTTCCTCTTTTGCGATTCTCTATAGAATAACTTCTTTTTGCAGTCGTTCATCTGGGAAGTGCACAACATGGCAATCCCTTCTAAGCTGAGCAAATTTCTGCATATAGAAAACATATCATTATATTTAATGTAATATTATTATGGAAACAGTAAAAAATAATAATACAGCTACTTTGTAACTTCAGTGTAATGGTGGCTATTTTAAAGATAATAAAACTCATACAAGAATTAATACAAAATATTAATATAGAATGTATTCTCTAATTGTAATTTTGTTGAGCAGAGTTAAACTTTTAAAAATATTAATGAATTAATATTAGTAGTATTAATAATATTAATAATATTGCCAGAAAAAGTGGCATGTGTGTCTGTGGATACGTGTCAGAGAGAGAGAGAGAGAGAGAGAGAGAGACGGGGGGGAGAGAGAGAGAGAGAGAGAGAGTAAGAAAGTGAGAGAGAGAGAAAGAGAAAGAGAGAGGGAGAGAGAAAGAGAGAGAGAGAGAAATAGAGAGATATAGAAAGAAAGTAACAGACAGAGAGAAAGAGAAAGAGAGAGAGAGAGTAAGAGAGTGAGAGAGAGAAAGAGAAAGAGAGAGGGAGAGAGAAGGAGAGAGAGAAAGAGAAATAGAGAGATATAGAAAGAAAGTAACAGACAGAGAGAAAGAGAAAGAGAGAGAGAGAACAAGAGAGAACAAGAGAGAAAATGAGACAGAGAGAAAGAGAGAGACAGAGAAACAGATAGATATAGAAAGGGAAAAAGAGAGAGACAGAGAAAGATAAGGAGAGAGAGAGAAAAAGAGAGTGAAAAAGAGTGAGATAAAGAGAAATAGATAGAGAGGGAGAGAGAAAGAGAGAAAGAGCGTGAAAAAGAGAGATACTAAGAGAAATAGATAGAGAAAGAGAGAGAGAGAGAGACAGTGAGAAAGAAAGCGGGGGGTGATATGTGAGTAAGGACAGAAATGGTCTATAAGTTAAAGAGATTGGGCAAAGGGTAAAGGTCAAAATGTCTGATCGAAACCTTAAAATAAAACTAAATAAGAATCCCTATAAATAACTGACTCCCACAAAAGCTCTTCATAATCCATTTATCTAGAACTCACACTAACAAAACCTATCCATTGGCCGAATAAATGAGGTTAAGACTATTGATTTACTCTCTAGTAAGAAACATATTGATGCTCATAATAATATATGAGTACAGGATGAAAGAAGAAGCTTGTGTTTTAGGGATAGGCCTCGGTGGTGTTGTGGCAGATTGCTGGACACGCGTAAAGGTCTTGGGCTGAAATTCTGCAGTGAAAATAAAACGTATAGATTTCTTAAGTTAGTCTGGGGGAAATCGGCATTGTTTGGGAACAGCAAACACCTTTGTGCATTGCATTAACCACACTGCCCACATGTAAGCCATGAACACTAATACACTGAAATCCCGTTTCTCTAACAATAAAAGACCCCAAAGTGTCTGTAAGTGAATCCGTTAATGGTCTAGAACCAGAGCAGTGAAGTTTCTCCTTAAATCTCTTGGGTTCAAACTGGTTATGCTTCGTGGAAGTTAACTGTACTTGAATTTTCGTGGATATAGGGAAAAATCCATAGCACGATTGGTCAATATACGAGTCGCCATTATCCTCTCGTGTGCCGTGGCTAGACAGGTGTTGCCATTAATCACTTACTTGCCTTTTTGTTCCTTTGTTAGTTTTGTAGCAATTTTTTCAGAATCTTATCTTATACATTACAGACGCTCCCTACTAAAAATAAGAAATTCTCATTTTTTTCCACGATTTCCAATTTTTTGTTCAAGTTTTTAAAATTCCTTTATAAAAATAAAATTGTACAAATCTTGATAAATGCGATGTTCTGATGAAACTTAATTGAATACAAACGCAAGAAGGATTAATAAATTATATTGTCTTTGTAAACATCACGGCATCACGTCCTAGACAAATCCATTATTAAATGAAAAGTTTATAAAATATAAAAACAACCAAATTAGCATATTAAAACTTGAATTGATGAAAAAAGCATTCTATTCAGATGATAATGATGATAATTTGTACATTCTTTCACATTTAGCATGCTCCGTGCGCTCTATTTCCACAATTTTAGGGTTAAGAGCAAAAACTTTATTTGTTTTTTTGTTTTGTTCAGTTTAGTTTTTTGTTTTTTTTCTGTTTTCAAGACTTTATATTATTATAGAGTCATAGACTATAACATACATGGACCGCTTGCTTTAGTTTTTTATGCTATTATCTTCTTTTTTTTGCAATTCCCTATTCTAAATGAAGTAATTGTTATACTAGTTCCGTTTTATTAAATCGCATTTTTTTCGACTTTAAATGAATACTTGTAGGTCTATTAATATATCATTGACTATAATAAGATGGACCGCCTGCTCTATTTTTAGAGCTTATGTTCTTTTTCCGTGCGCACACAACACTGATCTATAAATGTTTCCGCTCTGTACTACTTTCGATTTTAATTTTTCATTGAGAAAATCATAGCGATTAAATAAAACGGAACTTGTATATCAATAACTTTATTTCCTGTATAGCAATTACGTTATTTAGAATCGGGAATTCCGATCATCAGTGTTTCAAGTCATCATTTAGCATACTAATACTAAAGCAAGCGGTCCATGTATATTATAGTCTATGATATTATATATTTTATTATGTAGGCTAAATTCCCCGGCGTTGCATGGCGGAAAATTTATGCGCTTGTACAAGCTAAGCTACAGATACAAAGTTCATAAGCTACAATGAACATTAAGCTATAGATCTAGTAATAAAAAAATTATTATTTTCTGAAAACAGTTATGAAAGTAATTTAAGTAACATAAATATTGTAATCGGGTTAAAAATAGGCAATTCATTTTTTTAAACAAAAAAGCTAAATTACCAGGTGTTGCCCGTGGAAAAATACATAGGCGTAGACTATAGCTGCTAGCTGCTAGCTATAGATAAACAAAAATTTTAGACTTCAATGAACAGAATTGCTTTCATAAATTTAAAAAAAAAATACTTTTTTTATTTACTGAAAACATTTAAAAAAGTAATTTAATATAAATATTGTAATCGGATTGAAAAAAAAAGGATGTCTTTTTATTTAACAAAAAATTACGACTATTCCTGGCTGTTAATCGAACACCCGTCTCCCACATGAGTTTTAAATATCATTTCTAGATATAGATTTAACTTGCTGAAAAAAAAAATTATTTTCAATCTTTTAAAAAATATGGACATTTTTTAAAAAGTGGAAAAAGAAGCTATCAGTGCGGAATCGAACCCAGGTCTCCCTCATATCAGTCGGGTACGCTAACCACTCAGCTATAGAGGACACCTTCCGTATGCAAAATTGCTAAATTAAAATAAGGTCACGTGTCTTTCAACTTTTAATTAACCAATGGGAGTCGGATAACACACACGGGGTACCTTATATATAATTGACCGTCATAGTGACCATGATAATTTCTGTACTAATAAACGGAGGACATAGGAGGACGTAATGGGTGTGGACATAGGAGGACGTAATGGGTGTGGACATAGGATGACGTAATGGGTGTGGACATAGGATGACGTAATGGGTGTGGACATAGGAGGACGTAATGAGTGTGGACATAGGAGGACGTAATGGGTGTGTGCTAGTATGCACTAACATGGTCAAAGGGAAATGACTCAGGAAAGTCAATAGTATAGTACAAGAGTTATGGGGACTGGGAAGATTGTAAATATCACAATCTAGTTTGTTCTACTGCGTCTTAGCTTTCTAAAGCATGCTTTGCACGTTTTACATGTCTGAGTCTGATCACGGGGTTTTACATGTCTCAGTCTGATCACGGGGGTAAAAGACCGGAGGACAGTCAGTCGACTCAAATATCTAGAAGCGTATAGACGTACACGCTAGACTCGGAATTATACCACATTTTATCAGAATACTATTTCATTTCTTGGACTTATATTATATTATATTATTCATTGGATATTATATGTGACTGTGATTTAATGTGATTAAATATATTTGTGCTGCAGAAGAGCGTTGTCAAATCACTTGTGATTACATAGATTTTATTGAGTTCTTGCAGGAAGGTAAAATTACTATTTTAATGAACTGAACATTGTTGTTCAATGGGGATAAAACAAACACCTCATTAACAGCTGGTGGCAGCCTGGTAAAAAGAAGAGATTATGGTGCAGCGAGTGCTGGCGATTGAAAAAATCATTATCGAGTCGTAAATTTGACATTTTTATAAACCATACCATATGGTCTGAGCAGCATACCAGTTTTTAACTGAAGTCTGAGTCCGACATAAATAAATATACTAATTTTTCATCTGAGCAACATATTAGCTCTATGATTTCAAGAGAAAATTCATGGATTGAATTTTTCTTAATGTAGTACAAATGGATAAAAAAATGTACTAATATATCTAAAGGAATACACCGGACATAATTTTCGGAACCGGATGTAAAGTAAAAAAATATCATGTTGACAACTAATAAATATTCAATGTGGTTTATTATCGTCATCGGAAGAACATTTTACTTGACAATATAAACATTCTATATTATAAACCTTGTCAAGTAATGAACTGATGCAGGTTGGTGAACATTAATAACGAAACTCTTCCTGTCGTAACTAAATTCGTGATGTTGACATGTTCTCTACATGTTGAAGCCTAAGACTACCAATACTCGTTTCAATTGTTACGAATATCGGTCATAAATGAATGACGTAGTAAGGCATTGACCTCTTAACAAGTGCGTATCAGAGTCCAAAGCGACCAAGGTTTGACCTTTATGCCCTGAGGGCAGTTTAAATAAAATAATTCGTTCAAATCCCGTGGAAATTGGAGGATAATTCTGGATCGTAGTAATTATAGAGAAAGAGGTTAAAATGCGTATTAAGACCCTGTAGAATCTTCGATGATAGTTTTCTTTGGAAAGTCCCGACCTCCTTAAAGTTAGTTCAGTTCGGAAGTTTGTCGAGTGAAGTCGCTATATTCATTTGTATATTGTATGCCATTGTATTGAAACTTATGTTGCCATCAGTTGATGAAGTTTATTGATCGTTTATATTGAGTCTACAATTTAAATAAAATTGTTTATTCAACAACTGGAGTTGTTTGATCTATCATTGTTGAGAAAGGTGTTGAAGATAATTATCACGAATATAACTACATTGCTGCATAGACCTGTCAGTCAAGGAACCCCTAGCTTGGGCTACAGATTAGCAGAATCTAGAGACTTCTAATAAAAATACAACTATATTCATTGAATCCGATTTAACGAGTCGTAATAATAGTAATCATAATCATATAGAGGTCCATAACAGTTTGGGGGCTCGTCCGGGATAGTTGTATAGTGAAGCATATATTCAAGTTGTGTTGTGTTGTGTGTTGGAGCAGTGACCTACTGAGCAAGCCTAAGAACGCTGAAATTATTCTTCCGATTGGAAAAACGTAAGTTGGAAAAATTTACCACTTTATAAATCTCTTAACTAAAGAATGGAATTTATTGAAAATCCAGAAGAAGAAGTTCTGAAAACTTTATCAATAAAGAAGTTAAAAGAGATCGCTGAGATCTTAAAGATAGAAGTTACTGAAACTACACCATCGAGGACTGTGTTGACACAGCAGATAAAAGATGTGTTGATTGCGAGTGGAAAGTTGAAAGTAGAATCAAGCGCGGAGGGATATCAAGTTGAAGGTCAGATGTCTGAACAGTTCCGATTTCAACTAGAAATGAAACGTCTTGAGATAGAAGAAAGACGTCTAGAAATAGAAAGTCAGGAAAGAATAGAGCTAGCAAAGATAGGAGCTACTAAAAAAGAATCTCATAATGATGTAGAGATGGCCAGATGGAAAAAGCTAGTCCCTACCTACATTGATAAAGAAAGTGAAATAGCTAATTTCTTCCAGACCTTTGAAATTTCTTGCAGAGATTTTAAGTTCCCAGAAGATAAATGGGGAATATTAGTGAGAACAGCTTTTACTCAGGGAAGGGCAAGAGATTGTGTTCTATTGTTAAAAGAGGAGAATTTAAATGATTATGAAATCATTAAAGACACTGTACTTAAAGCCTATAACCAAATACCGGAAAGTTATCGGAAAAGGTTCCGTCAGTACACAATGTCCCCTTACCAAACACACTTAGACTTCCTTAGAGCAGAAGAAAAGTTAATGGATCAGTGGATAAAAGCCAGAAATATCTCCACATTAAAAGAAATGAAAGATATCATTCTGTTAGAGGATTTTATTAACAAAGTGAGGCCGGATAAAAGAATGTATTTATCCGAGCGTGATATCACTGACCCACATAAGGCTGCTGATTTAGCTGAACAGTATGCACTGTGTCATAGGACAGCTGATGGAAAGAATTTTAATAGATCACAACGGCAAGGAGAAAACACACAAAAACAACAACATCGTGAAAAAGAGCATTTTGTGAAACAAAATGATGTGAATAAAAGACCTGTCAACAAAAACGTCCAATGTACTTTTTGTAAAAGAACAGGACATAGCATTGAAGACTGTTGGAGTATACGAAGCGACAAAAGACCTAACAAAGTGGTCATGTGTGCAAGCCATAAACCAATACAGAATGTACAAGAAAGCGAAAATACAAACGAACTGAATTCGAAGAAAGATTATTCTAAACCAGAAACACTGAGGGTGGATTTGCCTGAGAGCAAAAGTCAGAAGGTAGAGAAATCTACAACTGAAGATAATGAGGATAAATATCCTGATTATAAATACAGAATGGCTACTATTGGATTAATTGTCCAAGTCCACAGAGACGAGAAAGTAGACCAAAGTATTTTTGACTCGAACAAGAGTCTGAAGTCATCGAAAGATGAAACAACACCCGAAAGTCATGGTCAAGGGAAGAATAAAATTGACACAGAGACCCTGTGCAGTTTTCAACCGTTCATTAGTGAAGGTTGTGTGGCCTTACAAAAGGAAGGACCACTGAAGTCCGTAAAAATATTACGAGACACAGGAGCATCATTAACACTGCTGCTTAAAGATGTATTACCATTAAATGATAATACATTGACAGGACAGACTGTCCTATTGAGAGGTTTTGAATGGAAAGAAGAAATACCTCTACATAGGATATACCTCACATCTGACTTGGTGACAGGATATGTGACAGTTGGAGTAATATCAAAACTTCCTGTTGAGGGCATATCTGTTATCCTAGCAAATGATTTGGCGAAAGGGAGGGTGAGACCTGAACTCATTGTGAAGGAAAATCCAGACCCTAGTCCTATTGTGGAGACAGGAAAAGAAAAAGAACTTTATCCTGTAGGTGATGTCATAAATGGTATGACACCACAGAAAAAGAAAGAAGAAATTATCTCACAAGAAAAGAAAAAGAAAGAAGAAATTCTCCCACGAGAGAAGAAAGAGGAAGAAGAAGTGGAACGTGATACTACTATTTTCTCCATGATTGAAGATTGTCCGAAAGGAAATGAACAATCAAAGAAGTCATCGCAAAATGAATTGACTGCTGAACAGAAAGTAGACCCAGAGTTGCTACAGTTGCATGAGAAAGCTGTCGACGAGAAAGAAACTCCTACTAATGATGTCTATGAACAGATAGACCACAGCATGAACGAACAACAATGCAAACCTGCAGTTGCTGGTACAGATGAAGATTGGAGGAGCATCACTGAAGAAACGAGTGCGGAGAGCTGGACCGAAACTACCAAAAGCTATGGGTTACCACAATCCATACCGACAGATCGAAGGACCAACTTCGCCCCGGAACTCTTCAATCCAGTCCTAAAGAACTTATGCCTGGAGCAGGAGATGTCAACTGAATCCCATCCGGAAAGTCGAGGAGCCTATGGACCAATCTTTGGACCCACTGTCCGAGGACCACTCAAACTACTTCAAGAGGAATGGCAGACCGAATTGGATCTCCTTGGGCTGATCAAGTACCTAGATAAGTACATAAAATTTTTGTCTGACATAACTGTGTTTGTTAGAAAAAAATTGTACACTGCTCACATGCAGATGCCATTGTTGTGTGATGAAAGAAAGGCAAAAATATTATATCATTTGAATATGATAAAGCCTTACCTTCTGAAAACAATTGGAATAAGCTTGATGTTGTTAACATTGTTACTCTTATTTGTAAAATTTATGCCTGGAGTACAGGATGAATTGAATGACAAATTCACTGATAGTTAGTTACCAAACTTACTATTTTAAAACTAAATCCCTTACTTGTGATGAAAAAGGACTGAGTAAAAGTATTGTTAGAGTAAATATCATTATAGTGTGATATTTCTAAACAAACTTGTTAGGTTGAGCATTTAAAATAATTGCTATAAGAGAAAAAGACCAGTTTTATCCGCAGAATTGGTTTCTAAATCAGAGGACATTATAAATGTGGACTGATTATAAGATATGTTTGAGAATCTCTGGAAATGATAATTGAAACATTTGGCAGAGAGGATAATCTGATTGATAAAGATGTAAATGATTTTAAGAAAAGAGAATTTTCTATCACTAAAGTATTGAGAAATGTTTTATGATTGTACTATGGATTTATTTTATCATGTACTGTTGTTGAAATAATTGCACTGAGTCAAGATGCAAATTTCTTCTATGTGAATTTATTCATTTGTTCTATTATCATTGAATGTATGATAATGTAGGGTAAAAATAGTTGCAGCAAGGCAGAACTATGACTAACAAGAATTCCAAGAAATGTATTATATATGATTTTTCACTGTTAGGATACTGTTACATGAAAAGCAGATCATAAGTTGAAACTAATGTAAAATAAAACTTATCCTTGTTTTGTAAATTTAGGATATGTGCCACTGACTTGACACTGTAAACCAGAATGATTGAGAATTTCATGGTTGAAAATTTATAATGTTGACACACCAATGTTCAACAAATGTATTATTAATTAAGGATTTCATGTCAAGATTGTAAAACTAATCTATTTTTTTTTGTATTAGTTAAAATAGATTGAATGAATTGTATTGACAAGCAAAAGACTGGGTAGACCTGAACACTGTGAAGGTAACAGGAACCTAGAACCTAAGAATAAAACCTTTATGGAATGGAAAAGAGCAATGTATTCCAACCTTACTGACTGAAAAGCTTGGATATGGAACTAACCATTCAGACCAGCAGTTTGTTTTGTACATAAATTGTTACATTGATTTCTGTCTGGAAAAAAAAAAAAATTAATAGTAGCCTATGCTTTAATCGTTTCTACGTCAACAATATGGTATTTGAAATGTCTTTAATGTAATTAAAAGAAAATAAGTACTTACTATTTAGTACTAAGATTGTATGAAGATAATATAATCTGCTTTGATTGATAGTTAATTAAGTAAATTAACCAAATTTGTTTCAAGTAAATCCATGTCTGCATGAAAGATAGAATGTTTCAATGTGAACTCTTTTAAAAAGAAAATAATGACGTCGAAAGGTCATGGTAAAATGAGAAATTAAAATATTTTTAATGATTTTTGCTATAAACTATTTTAATTCGTGAACAGACTATGTTTAATGTTCTCAAAATAATATAAATGAATTTGATTTTGAGATGATAGATGTTAAAGAATGCTCATTTAATACGATAACTATTTAATCGCGTAGCAATTTTATTTGACCTCGGCTGTGATGAGGTAGAAATTTGCATAGCGATGTCAATATTGTTAGAATCAATTGAGAATGAGAGGGTGAAAAAAGGAATAGAGAGAGAGAGTGCGAAATTGACCTACATTTTGGGTCGCGTCACAGACAGTTGTCTAATGTGTTAGTCAGCCTACCAGCATGTAAAAAAAAATACTGTCTACACGAGCAATAATTTTTGTAACGTGTAATTAGGTCAGGTCTAGTAGTATTTTTTCATCAAGAGCGTTTGGTTTTTTTTCTCCTTATGAAAAAATAAATCGTGTCTGAATAGACATTAAGTGATTTTTTCTTTTGTTGTTTGATTACAAATGTAAAAGATATTAGTTTATAATTAAATGGACGAGAGAGAGTTTTTATTAACGTGGAATGTTCATGTAATAGAAATTATTAACTTGTATTATATTATATCTATTAAGAATGATTATGTATTTTTCTTGTATACAAGATTTAGATAAACAATTTAATTGTCCATCGTTTTGAATTAAAAATTGAATGATTGAATGACAATAGTTAAGCCATTTGATAAGATGAATTTATATTGCATATATTATTATGTTATTGTTATCAGTTCGATTGAATTATTGGGATCGCCAATTGAACTGTATTGTTTTCCCCGGAATATTTTCTTTTATAATTATTCCTTAAAATTAACATTTTTCGTATGGTTAAAATGTAAAGGAAATAATTATAAAACTTTAGAAGGGGGGGGATGTTACGAATATCGGTCATAAATGAATGACGTAGTAAGGCATTGACCTCTTAACAAGTGCGTATCAGAGTCCAAAGCGACCAAGGTTTGACCTTTATGCCCTGAGGGCAGTTTAAATAAAATAATTCGTTCAAATCCCGTGGAAATTGGAGGATAATTCTGGATCGTAGTAATTATAGAGAAAGAGGTTAAAATGCGTATTAAGACCCTGTAGAATCTTCGATGATAGTTTTCTTTGGAAAGTCCCGACCTCCTTAAAGTTAGTTCAGTTCGGAAGTTTGTCGAGTGAAGTCGCTATATTCATTTGTATATTGTATGCCATTGTATTGAAACTTATGTTGCCATCAGTTGATGAAGTTTATTGATCGTTTATATTGAGTCTACAATTTAAATAAAATTGTTTATTCAACAACTGGAGTTGTTTGATCTATCATTGTTGAGAAAGGTGTTGAAGATAATTATCACGAATATAACTACATTGCTGCATAGACCTGTCAGTCAAGGAACCCCTAGCTTGGGCTACAGATTAGCAGAATCTAGAGACTTCTAATAAAAATACAACTATATTCATTGAATCCGATTTAACGAGTCGTAATAATAGTAATCATAATCATATAGAGGTCCATAACACAATCCTGAACTATCTGATGTGCTGACCGAATCTGAGGTGTACCGAAACTATCTGATGTGCTTACCGAATCTGAAGTGTACTGAAACTATCTGATGTGCTTACCGAATCTGAAGTGTACCGAAACTATCTGATGTGCTTACCGAAACTATACTGAATCTGAATTTAAGAAAAACTATTGACTTTAAAGTTAAATATTAATATGTGTACCAAAAGACTTTTGACATTTATAATTGTATACATTTTTTTAATTCTGGGTTTTATTTAACCTAAATCTGGATTATTCTCAAGAAACTTCAAAATAGTGTGATTTCATACTGGATTATTAGTTAAGTAATTGTGTATTTCGAACAAGGATTTACAAACACTTTAATTACTTTATATTTTCTCAAACTTAATAATCCTAGTGTTTATTATTATGCATTATTATGTTAAATGATTCTTTGATAGGGTAATTTCTGTTAGCTGTATTGACTTGTTTGTTTTTGTTCAAATATTGAAGTAAAATTATTGTCTTTGTCAATGTTGATAAATATTGTGATTCTAGTGTGAACATTTCCTCTATTACTGTTGTCCATGCAGCATTTGTGTCTTTAATTAAGATTGTGTTGTGTTTCATTTATTTTAGTTATACATAATTGTTGTGTTGTGTTTCATTTATTTTAGTTATACATAATTGTTGTTTTGTTTTGTTTTTTAAATATAATTAATATTATTGGTTCAAGATAACCACTATTATTTCTGATAGATTCTTGATAGAAACAATAACTATCAATTGTTTATAAATATAATTTATGCAAAGGTCAATATTTATGTACACACTATAGAAAATAGTAAATAAGGCATTTTTACAAATATAATAATTGACAATAGTCAACATTTACATACAAGTAAAGTAAATTGAAAAATAAGAAGTGAAAATAATTTATCAATCAAAATATTATGCTTTGCATTGTTCCAATTCCAAAATGCTTTCAATTATAATAGCATAGTGAATAGAAATAATAGTATTACAAGTGTTTAGCTTCAACTTAATAATACATGGTCTACATAATAATTATAAGAATTACATTGTGAATGTCCACTCTATAAATAATAATAAATAATAGCATTGTCCTGTACAAAATAATATTTTATTGTTAATGATCAGGAATTAAATATGGATGTAAAAGTTAAATTAATGTATGAAGAAGCTAAAGCTTTAGCTAAGGAATTTGAAATAACAGAAAAAAAAGAATTGCAAGAATTTATAGAAAAGAAAGTAAAAGAGTTAAAAAAGGAATTATCTGATAAAGAAAGAGATGAGCGTGCAGAAAGTAGGTCACATGAACTTAAACAAAAAGAATTAGACAATGAACTTAAACAAAAAGAATTAGAATTAGAACTTAAACAAAAAGAAATACAACTAGACCATGAATTAGAACTAGCTAAATTGCAACAAAATAAGGTTGAGCATTCAACTAATTCATCTAATAAACATGGCGTTAGATTTAAAATGCCACCATTTGATGGAAAAGAAAAAATTTTAGATTTTTTAACTCTCTTTGAAACAACATGTAAAGGGTATAACATTCCGCAATCGGAATGGTATATTCATTTAATTCCTCAATTGAAAGACAAAGGAAGGGAAGCATTAGCTCATATTGATAAAGAGATTACTGATTACACAATAATTAGAGAACAGTTGATAAATTTTTTTATCCATTCAGAGGACTATTATAGACAAAAATTTCATTCTTTTTTATTAACATACAAAATAGAACCAAGAGCCTTTGTCTCTGAAGTGAAATCATTCTGATTAACTTGGTTAGAACTTATCAAAATAGACACAAAAAATCCCAATGAAATTATTGAGATGGTAGTAGTAGATAAAGTGTTACAAATGGCTTCCAAATCTTTGTTTACACATATTATGGAGAGGAAAGTAAGAAATATTGAAAATTTAATAGATGCTATCTCCAATTTTAAAGATAGTAATCCCAATGTAGAACTTACTAAACAGACTCAAACAGTAAATACCATGCAAAATAGAAGACATAGGAGCTATTCACCTCCTAGAACAAATAGTCAATATGGTAGAAGACAAAACTATGGTAATGAAACAAATACAAACAGACAAAATCTTAGATGTCAATTTTGTAATCGTTATGGACATATAGACAGATTTTGTGGTTTCAGAATAAAACATTTAAGTAACAGGTATAGACAAAATGAATATAGCCAAAATAATCAAAATTTTCAAAATAAAAACTTTACAAGACAGAATTTTCCACAAGGAAATCAAAACTTTACAAGACGGAATTTTCCACAAGGAAATCAAAATCAAAACTTTACAAGATTGAATTTTCCACAAGGAAATTCTACAAATCAGCATGTTACCAATCCAAATTCTGAAAATCAAAATTTTCAGAATAGAAATAAAGGCAATACAAATAATCCTACTACTCACAGAAACAATGTAATATTAATTAACAATGTAATAATATTTGATCTTATTCCCTGCATATGTTGAAGGAATACGTACCTATTGTCTAAGGGATACTGGGTCATCTCTCACTTGTGTAGATGAGAGGATTATTCCTCCTCATAAAGCCAAAAATATCTTAAGGATAGAAACAATTAAACTAGGTAATGGATCTATGGTTAGTTGTCCAATCACTACCATACAAATTGATACTCCTTGGCTTACAGGAATTACTGAAGCAGCCATCTTAAAAAATTGTGTTGCTCCCCTAATAATAGGTAATACATATGGAGTAAAACAGGACAATAGTTTTGAAATATTTCAACAATGGATGGATCTTAAATCCACAGATTTAAACTTAAAACCTGTCATTTTGTTAGAAAATAATCAACTGGGAGATTTATCACAAGATGAATTCGGCCCTGCCTTGCAAACTGTCAGTTTTTTACAAACACTAGGCAAGTCTGACAGTAGCATTATTAATGACACACCTAATATAGATATACCTATAAACAAAGTGAAAGAAAATCTAATGCCTAAATGGAATGGTACAGAGAAATTGAATCAATATATTGAAAGGTTTGAAGAACAATGTGAAATAAATAATATACCTAAACAATTGCATGCCATATCACTGTGCAAACATTTAGAAAATCACAAAGCAATATACAATATTGCAGAGAAAGAAATCAATGACTTTCAAACATTGAAAACAAACATTTTAGCATATATTGATACTACTCAAAAGAAAACTGAAACACAAATGAAAAAACGTGAACAGATTAGCTTAAATAGTATGCCTTTTGATGAACAAAGTTTAAAAAATGAACAAAAACAAGATGAGTATATAAACAAAATTGTGTCACAACTTGGTAAAGAAAATTTTAAACAAGGACAAATGAAATTAATTAATGGAATTCTTTGTAGGATAGAAACAAAAACTGATATAACTCAAATAGTTGTGCCAAAATCTTTGACAGTGCAAATAATGAAAATTTCGCATGATAATGCA
The DNA here is from genome assembly GCA_949126835.1 of Anisus vortex. Classification (NCBI taxonomy): domain Eukaryota; kingdom Metazoa; phylum Mollusca; class Gastropoda; family Planorbidae; genus Anisus; species Anisus vortex. The sequence goes on along the minus strand of OX421494.1, from coordinate 8,245,099 downwards.
TTAGCAGGTCACTTAAGTACAAAAAAAACTTGTAACAAAATCAAAAACAACTTCTGGTGGCCCAATTTAGAAAAGGATTTGAAAACATTCATAAAAAGTTGTTCAACATGTCTGATACATAATCAGAAAAATTCAAAACATTAAGCACCTTTACAAAAAACAGATACTGTAGACAAACCTTTTGTAAAGATAGCCATTGATATTATTGGACCTATGAAAGAAGCTAGGAATTCAAAAGCTAAATTTGCATTAACACTCATTGATATGGGTAGTAGATGGGTGGAAGTAATCCCTCTAAGAGAAATAACCGCAGATAGAGTATGTAACTCACTATTACCAATATTCTGCAGATTTGGATTTCCTAAAACTATATTAAGTGATAATGGTACACAATTCAAATCCAAATTGACTCAAGCTTTTACTAAAATGCTCAACATAACACAAATTTTTAGTTCAATCTACCACCCAGAGTCAAATGGTATGGTTGAAAGGGCAAATCAAACTATAAAACAAATGTTAGCTAAGGTTTGCGAAGAACACCCTTATGAATGGGATGAATTCCTACCAGCCATTCTCTTTGCTTATAGACAGGCAAAGCATGAAAGCACTGGTTACTCACCTTTTGAGTTAATCTTTGGTAAAAATGCCAATGGTCCATTAGAGAATTTTAAAGCAGAATTACTAAAAATCAAAGAAACAAAAATGTCACCTTTTGATCTAATAAATAAGACAGAAAAACATATGCAAACAGCATATCAATTTGCTGTAGAAAAAAAACAAGAAATTAAAGAAAAAACCATGCTTAGAGAAAACATGATTAAAAACTTAAGAAAGTTAGAAATAGGAAACAAAGTACTTGTATATCTACCCATTGGTTCTGGTAATACCATGCAATGGAAAGGTCCTTATGACATTATACATAAATTGTCAGATGTTACATATAAAATTGACATAAATGGTAGTGAAAAAATTGTTCACATCAACAATTTAAGACATTATGAAGAAAGCAATATAGTTGATACTACATCAAAAACCAATGACAAAATAGAAAACAACAATGTTATCATCGTTGAAGATGAAAATATTAAAGACATTCCAGATAATGTTAACTACTTGTGTGGCATGACCGCCAATACAACTAATGAATTAGAGCAAATTAACTTAGATCATATTCAAAGTGTAGAAACTAAAAATAAAATTGTAAAAATATTAAACAAATTTGAAGATACAATCACAGAAACACCTGGTTTGACTAATGTCATTGAACATACAATAGAATTAACTGACAAAAAAGAGTTTAGATCAAAAGCTTATAGAATTCCACAAATTCTAGTTGACAAAGTGGATAAAGAATTGGACCAATTAATTGAAAATAAGATTATAAACAAATCTATGTCGCAATACTCTTCACCAATGGTAATAGTAAGAAAAAAAAATGGTTCAATTAGACTTTGTTGTGACTATCGCAAATTAAATAAAATCACAAAAATTGATCAGGAAGGGTTACCTAACATAGACAATATCATCAATACTATGGCAACTGGGAAAATATTTTCCACTATAGACTTGACCAGAGGTTTTTGGCAAGTACCTCTAGATAAAAATTCTAAAGATTACGCAGCTTTTATTACTCATAGAGGTGTGTTTAACTGGAATGTAATGCCATTTGGTCTCATAAATAGTACTGCAACTTTCACTAAATTAATGAGAAAAATTCTTCCTTAAAGAAACAACATAATTCACTATGTGGATGATGTGTGTATATATACAGAAACTTGGGATGAACACTTGACTATTTTAGAAGAAGTCTTACAAATACTAAAAGATAACAATTTAACTGTATCCCCAACTAAATTAAAGATAGGACAAACAGAAATAGAATTTCTGGGACATACATTTTCTAATGGCCAAGTCAAGCCAACAGAACAATTACACAAAAAGATCTTAGAAATAAAGACACCTAAAACTAAGAAAGAAGTTAGAGCACTCTTAGGTTTATTAAATTATTACAGCAAGTTTATTCCAAAATACAGTCAAATAGTTAGACCTATCATAGATCTTACAAAAAAATTTCAACCAAATTATGTAAATTGGAATAATGAATGTGAACAATCATTCAGACAACTAGTTAATGAGTTTTCTAAAGCACCAATTCTGGAAACTATTCAGAAAAATGATGAAATTATTTTAGCCTGTGATGCCTCAAAAATAGGACTAGGTGCTTGTATTTTTAAGAAAGTAATGATAGATTCAGAAATGGTGTACAAACCAGCATTCTATATAAGCCGTGCATTAACTAATAGTGAAAAAAATTTCAGTATATTGGAATTGGAAGGTTTATGCATAGCTTATGCTGTATTGAAATTTCAATACTATTTGTTAGGACGTAAGTTTACAATTCTCACAGATCACAAACCATTAGTAAATTTTAATGTGTCAAATGTAAATAACAAACGCATAAACAAATATGCATTATTACTATCTGATTATCAGTTTCAGATCAAAAGCATAGTTGGAAAAGATAATCATTTGCCAGATGTGTTATCAAGATTATCCATTTATATCCCAGATATTGAATAGACAATACTGAAAGATAATTGTCTAGGACTAATGTAAAACTTGAGACTTCAGATTTTTGGTCTCATAGTTAATAAGATGGTGTATAACTTCTGTAAGACACCGATGTAAATTGTTTTTATGATGATTATTTATGTTTTTATGATGATTATTTATGTTTTTTGTTCTATGATTACATGAATATTACATGACTTAATTAGATACGTTAACTATTGATATGCAACTAAATATTTCATTGATTTTGTAACAATAATTTATGTTCCCTATATATGTAATTATGCAAAAATAATAATGAATTATTATTTTTTCCGGGAGGGGTGAGTAATGATAGTATGCACTAACATGGTCAAAGGGAAATGACTCAGGAAAGTCAATAGTATAGTACAAGAGTTATGGGGACTGGGAAGATTGTAAATATCACAATCTAGTTTGTTCTACTGCATCTTAGCTTTCTAAAGCATGCTTTGCACGTTTTACATGTCTGAGTCTGATCACGGGGTTTTACATGTCTCAGTCTGATCACGGGGGTAAAAGACCACCGGAGGACAGTCAGTCGACTCAAATATCTAGAAGCGTATAGACGTACACGCTAGACTCGGAATTATACCACATTTTATCAGAATACTATTTCATTTCTTGGACTTATATTATATTATATTATTCATTGGATATTATATGTGACTGTGATTTAATGTGATTAAATATATTTGTGCTGCAGAAGAGCGTTGTCAAATCACTTGTGATTACATAGATTTTATTGAGTTCTTGCAGGAAGGTAAAATTACTATTTTAATGAACTGAACATTGTTGTTCAATGGGGATAAAACAAACACCTCATTAACAGTGTGGACATAGGATGACGTAAGGAGTGTGAACATAGGAGGACGTAATGAGTGTGAACATAGGAGGACATAATGAGTGTGGACATAGGAGGACGTAATGAGTGTGAACATAGGAGGACGTAATGAGTGTGGACATAGGAGGACGTAATGAGTGTGGACATAGGAGGACGTAATGAGTGTGAACATAGGAGGACGTAATGAGTGTGAACATAGGAGGACGTAATGAGTGTGAACATAGGAGGACGTAATGAGTGTGAACATAGGAGGACGTAATGAGTGTGGACATAGGAGGACGTAATGAGTGTGAACATAGGAGGACGTAATGAGTGTGAACATAGGAGGACATAATGAGTGTGGACATAGGAGGACGTAATGAGTGTGAACATAGGAGGACGTAATGAGTGTGAACATAGGAGGACGTAATGAGTGTGGACATAGGAGGACGTAATGAGTGTTTCATATGAAATGTTCAGGTTTAAACTGCAATCATAACAACTTTACTACAGTAGTTGCCCATAATGTTCTGTTGATAAACCGACCAAGAAACTGGTCTTGTTAAAAATGTAATATAAATTCAATGAAGGAAGAAAAGCCTTAGGCAACTTTAAAAGAAAATTATCATGCAAGATGATTTAAAAAAACAAAATGTTCAGATTATTATTTCCTTGTAAAAAACGATCAATGGAGTTTTCTTTATTGTATTCTTTGCATGTGAATAATATCTTTGAAAACAAACTGTAGACCTAAATAAACTAATCATGACAAAAGCGAGACATTTTGAAGCTTTGCTTGCTAGATGAAGGAATTAGCCTAAAAAAGAAGACATGTCCTCCTGTAAGTGGACGTCTGGCAGCTCTCTCTCTCTATATATATACTGTACAGCTCTTCTTTTTATATGCTCGTTTATCAAAAGTATGATGCACGGTGATTGTGCGACGGTGAGTTCGGTTGGCGCACCGAAGTTCTTGTGTTCGAATCCTGGTGAAGGCTAGGATTTTCTCCCCGGATCTCGAGGGTGTCCCTGAGTCTACCCAGATCTGATGGGCACCTGACCTTGTTTGGGGTAAAGTAAAGTCGGCTGAGCATGGTGATGGCCACACAATCATTTGGTATGCCTTGCCCACAGAAACTGGTGAACGCTGCTTCACAGGCCCTATTGATCTAATTGGTCCTTCGGGATACTTTTTTTTTACTTTACTTACCAATAGTACACTCACATTTGTTTCATGGTAGAGTTGGATGGGGGGCGTAGGTACTTAAAAAAGGGTGATTTGGTAATGTGGTTTTCTCACGGTAAAATAGAATTGCAGATCACGTTGGGCCGTTGGGCTTCGTCGCTAAATGTGACAGACTTGCATCCTGGCGGGTCATTCGTTCTTCTCATTATTGCACCTTGTCTGCGACGTGTTGCGACGGGCTGGCCCTTCGTTGTCTGGGGCGCTATGGACATTGTTGTTAGCACAATGCATATGGACACCATGGGTGGTTAGGAAATTTATTTCAATTAGTAAATCTCTTGAACACTACTGTGTGTAGTTAAAGTGCTAGAACAGAAGGCTTGTTGTTACTTTATACACTGAATGCTAACCATCTACACGTTATTGTACAATGAAGGCTTGTTGTTACTTTATACAATGAATGCTAACCATCTACACGTTAGAGTACAATGAAGGTGTGAGGTTAGATAAAGAATCCCGTTTGAGATCTTGCCATCTTATGTGTTGTGTTCTTATATTATGTTACATAAGCTACTTCTTCTAATAAGATTATTGCGTCCTACGCTATTCCGTGGTATGAGTCTAGTCTTGCATTTGGATCAGTTTTTTTTTTACATAATGTTAAGTTACTGAATTTCCTGTTGTTGTTTCAGTCAAGCCATTCCATGCCCGGGTGGCACTTGGGAAGACAGTGTACTTTAGACCTTATTGGTCAATAATATACAATAAGCTTAATACCCATAATTATTCACGGTTCTGAATGGCGTCCTCAATAATTCGTGTGCAGTTTATTAATGGAACATGACACTTAATTTTGGAACCGTTTATAGCACAACACAATACGGCAAGCAAAGAAACTAAAAGCATTGCTTTCAGAAAATGCGTTTACGAGAAAGCAGCGTCTGAGAGAAAAAGCGCCAGGGTGCAACGATAAGCACAGCATACAGTAGCTGTACGGTAAGCTTACATAGAGTATGAATTATGTCTGCTGTATATAACTTCTGGTATCTATTGTACGTACTTTATAGTATTTACTATACTTTATAGTATTTACTATATGTTATAGTATTTACTGTAAACACATACTTTTAAACCTTACAACGTGGAACATGTCCTTCAAACCTTCTCCTCTTTGCCGCTCTACCCGATCAGCTATCTGGCCACAGGGAGCTACCTTCAATGAAAAACCAAATGGTGGACTGGAGCAACTGACAGCAATTCCGCATTTCATCACAAGTGTTGGACATGTTGTCTAAATCCTTCAAATCATAACACTTGAGAACGAAGAGGAAGAAAAAACCTTACAATTTTTAATGGAATATGCCTATATAGTACTTAATTCATTGATGCATTAGGTTTAGTATAAATTAATTGTTTACAACAACATTTTAACAATAATCTTGAAGTGTTTCGATTACATATTTAGCTTTTACCAGATAAAATTCATTATTTAAAGGCCTTTGTTTTCCGTAGAAAATTTTCCACTGAATTCTCTGCTCTGAAAGTCTTGGAATGTACAAGTTCGAATTTAATGGAATGTCGGGTTTTCAGTATAGTTTGTATTCCCTTTTCCTTATTTATTGTAGCAACTATTGGACTTTATTTTGAAAATTTGAAAGTTTTATTATAACTAAAGAGATCAATGTAAAAAGGAAGATTTGACATAAAGAATTCCGATTTTATTGCGGATTTTGGAGCACGCTAGGCAGCGCGTTCGGCTGGCGTTCCAAAGGTCATGGGTTTAAATCCTGGTATATGCTAGTTTTTTTTATCCTTGGGATTGGAGGGTGTCACTGAGTCTACCCAGCTCTGATAGGTACCTGTCATTAGTTGGGGTGTAAAGTTAAGGTGTATGAGCATTGTGCTGGCCACACATTCCCTAGTATGCCGTGGCCACATAAACTTGTGAACGCAGCTTCACCGGCCCTATTAATCAATTTTGCCCGCGGGGTACTTTACTTTCATCGGATTAACCTAGCACATTTTTTCGCTATGATCTATGTTTTTTAAAAAAAGAGATAAATATAAATAAAGATTAGGATTTTTTTCTTATTTTAAAATAACAAAAAATTGCAAGGATTATTGTTTAGTGTGTGCAACTGTCTGTCAGTCTTGTGGCACCAAACAAAGAAGATGAGAGATTCAAAAGTTAAACGCAATTCTGAATGAAGAGTCATTGAAGCGAGAATCAAATGAATCGATGTCTGTTGGAGTATATAACATAATCGCCCCACCAGGAATCGATTTTTATCGAGAAAACAGAGAGATTGGTTGAGAGAAAGAGAGAGTGAAAGAGAGACAGAGACAGACAGAGAGACAGAGAGAGAGAGAGGCAGAGAGAGAGAGAGAAAGAGACAGAGAGAGAGAGAGAGAGGCACGGCTCTAACTGTCGACAGCTGTTTCCCTGGTCATTCAGTCAGATTCAAAATTTCCCTCGGGGATATTTGTCCCATAAACCTGGATATACAGGAAGAAAGCCGATTATAGATGGTTATGAATGGCAAGTCTATAGAATGGATAAAAACCTATCGTTCAAAAATGACACACACACAAAAAGAACAGACATTAAATTGTAATTAAACTTTAAAGAGTAATAAATGAACTCAAGAAACGGTTGCTAGGTAACGCAAGACTAACAGGTCCATTGAGCAGAACACCGGAAGCGGAAATCTCAGCCGAGAAGTTGTTTCGTTTTACCGCATTACGTAGGCTTGTCCAATCCTTTAGTGGACTAACGATGCACGAATTTAACTCCGGTGCTAGCAAAAGTAGTTCCAGGAAATGGAGCTTTCGTCTTGTGGACAATTTTTTGCTTCCAATATTTAAAGCTAAGTTTAAAAAAACAACAACTAGAAAACAAAATCATATTGTCAGACTCGATTAGAGACCATGTTTAATTGTAGGAAACTTACTATTCGAGTTTAATGGTATAAATTATAAAGAAAAAAAAAAAGGCATAAAAGAGAGATGTAAAGGAAAGAGATTGGAGTCTTCAGCTGACATGAAATGGCTGTTACAATCAAATGTGAACTGACCTGAAGCTATTTAGAAACAAAAAAAAAATTAGCTCTTTTTCGCATTTCAGTTTCTCTCTGACGAACGTTGGCCGAGAGCCTTCTCAATATCTGGCCCGAAAGTATGGAATCATCTACTTCCCATCCAACTGAGGGGAACAAATTCTATCGTCACTTTTAAAAAGAACTTGAAAACACATTATTTTAATATGTATCTTCTATTTAACAGTTTTTTTTAGATCCCTACTGTTCTACTTTTGTATTCGGTCGGTTAATAATACTTTTATTTGCTTTGTCCTATGTTTGTAAAGTTTAAAATTAGTAATTAGTTTTATATCATTTTCAGCCTAGATAATTATATCCGTGTTCTTGGTTGTTTGTGGCTCAATGTTAAATGCGCTCTGATCTTACATTATGTTTGTTGGCAGAGCTATACAAATATAATTATTATTAATAATAATAAAGCTTATATAGCGCATATCCCGTTGAGGACAGTTCTATGAAATATGGGCATTGCGCTGGCCACACATATTATTATTATTATTATAATTATAACAGAAGTAAATCATGTTTGTGAAAAAAGAAATTGTAGGGGCTAGAACAGCTCCTTGTGGTAATCCTCAAATTACAGTTATTGGTTCTGACCAAGAGAGCCTTTATTGGTAATCGTTTCTTTTCCTTCTGGCAAAATATCCCTAATGCATTGAAATAAAATGAAAAAAAAAACATTTTTATAAAAATGTGTTTTAAGAGTGAACTGTAAAAATTTTTTTTAATAATATGGCACTTACTAGATTATTAAGCTTTTATTCTTATCACTTCTATTTTTCATATTATTTTCATTAACTACTGGAGATTAAATATTTGAAATTAAGGTTGTTGATTTGTTGGTTTAAGTTGTTGTATTTGTTCTTAGAAATCAAATTTTGAAACAAGTGTCAAACAAGTGTTTGCACGACATGCATTGCTTTAATTCGTGCGAATCCAGCAAGATTCTTTAAACATTCTTCAGAACCAATAATATCGTTGGTTACTCGAGGCTATAAGATTAGCTCCTAATAAATAACTAGTCATAGCTATGAGCATGTGCAATTAAATTTTATATTATCGTTTAACATTCCTTAAGTTGAGAACATATTAATATGTTCGTGAAAGACACAATCTTTGATTTCCAATATCAAAAATATTCAAAAATGATACATCAAAATATACGGAAGTGGCAGATATTTCAAATAGGAGGGGGGGAATATCGGACCACGGCCAAATCCCTGTTTTTGAACAGTGTTTTTGAACAGTGGCCTACGGATTGGTTTTGTTCTAGCTTTATTAAATCAATATCTTTTGTGACTTAGCTTTCGAGCGAATCGCTGGGTTACGTCGACATTCCCCCCCCCCCTGGAATATTATTAGCATTCAGAGCCTAATTGTTCACAAGATAATATTCTATTCCCTTCAGCTCCATTGAAAGAAGAAAATACATTAGTATTTATAGACAGAGCACGCTCTGTGCGTGGCATTTAATTAGATGCTTCTCATTATATCTCCGAGAGGCTCTGCCGCGCTCACTCTTTCTCTCTCTCTTTCTCTCTCTTTCTCTCTTTCTTTCTCTCTCTTTCTCTCTTTCCCTATTTCTGTCTTTATCTTGATATTATATAGTTGTTTGTTTTTGAACATCTTCTGTCATTCCACTTCTTCTCATGTGAATAGAATGACATGCGTACGTGCTGCCATCACCTGGCGCCATCTGTCATCTTATGAATCTCCCCCCCCCCCCCCCCCAGCGTCTCAACACGAGGCTGTAGTTTCTTCATTGTTTGACATTATTTTCATTGACAAGAAGACCAAAAGAAACGGAACAAGAAAACAAAAGAAAAATGTTCCACAAATGTTTTGGCTTTTTAATCAAAAGCAAGAAAAAGGCTTAGAGCAAATGTAGAGCAAATTTAGGATGAATGTAAATAAAATCTAATAATATTAAACGAGAAAAAATTGGGGGTATATTTGTTTGTGGGTTTGTGGGTTTGTTTGTTTGTTTGTTTGTGTGTTTGTGTCAGCGTTCTCGAAAACGGGCCCTACGATTTTCGCGAAAACTGTCCTATTGATGTATTCTGGTGAGAAAATGCGTTTTAGATCAATCTCATTTCATTTGAACCACTGCTTGACCCTCAATTTTTGGAAAAACCACTGACCATTTCTAAAAATAGATTTTAAATTGGGCTAAAAGAAAAAAAAAGCATGTCATTGGATTCCCCATATAGCGCGATCGCGTTCAATACAACTCTGATGACGTCACAGCCAAGACGACTTTTATTTAGTATTCGCGTTTCGGTAATTCCCGTTTTAAAGCATTTAAATCGTTACCATTTTCGCCGCGCAATGAAATAAAATCAGCATGACATTGTATCATCAATAAAAAAAAAGTTAAGTTATGTTTTAACTTTGTATTTTGCACTCCAATTAGTTTTTAATATGCTCCTTTTAAACTGAAAGTGAGCTTTCGTAAACATCTTTTAACTACCTACATGCTCTATACACCACGTGTTTACGATTTGTGGCGATGCATTCTTCTACACATATATTATTATTTGTATTCACGGATACACTAGATCATAGGTTCTCAACGGGGGCGATATCGCCCCCCAGGGGGCGGTGAAGAGGTCTTGGGGGGCGATAACGATCCCGGGGGCGATAGGGGGGCGATGGAGGACAAATGGGCGGTGCAAACCTTCTTGAAATAATGTTAACAGATTTACACTTTAAATTAAAAAAATTATAACTTAATAATTATAACAGCAATATTTAGCTTGGTGAGTCAATAGCAGAACAGTCGATTAAAATTAATAGACTGATCCGCTAATGACCTATTGCCACAGTGTAATTGTGACGTAGATAGCTCAGAACAGAAGTGGTTGGAGAAGTACCCTACACATCGGTACAAATGCTGCCAGAGGGCAAAATTCGCCTTATGGCGGAGGCTAAAAGAGCAGCGAAGAAAAAAAAACATAGGCTGTCCCTGCCCAACTCCAACAGTCTCGCTTTCCAATGCCATAGATGCGACAGTTTATCTCTCAATGATAGGTCTCCACAGACACAGCTATTGCTGCAAAACTATCAAAATATAGCCTAAAGGGCGCAAATAAAATTGTCTTATGGTTTAGGGTTGTTCAACGAAAACCGGAATACCGGATTTTTTGGGGAGGGGGAACCGAAATCCAATTTTAAACCGGTTTTATACAACCGTAAACCGGTTTTGAAGAAAAAAACGGTTTTAAGATCAATACTTCTGATACTATGGAGCCAATGAATTGTGACATAAAAGTTATTCAAAGTCGTATATGGGCTTAACCTAGATTTCTCACTATATTTAGATTATTTTATGAGAATGGCAAAAGGTATGGGGCGTTTTATTGTGGATGAAATGTGACGTAGAACACAATTGCTGCTAATTAACCAACATACTTATTAGAAACAGGAATCGCGCTGATTTTTTAAAGTAGTGGCTCGATTAAGTACTAATGGACTCTTCCTTAGTATCGTCCTGTAAAGTCTGGAGCGAGCGTAAGCTAGTTACTTGTAGGCCCGCTATTCATTAACTAACTGCACTTTCTGAAGAATTCTCTCTATCAAGTCATACATAAAAAAAGCCCGTGTCCGTCTCTGCATCGCTGAATGACCATTACTAAATGACACATAGTCTACTTGCGAGCGTGCGTCAAATAGCTAGCGGGCTTAGGATAGCTTGTACCCATGGGCTTCATAGACTGCCGAAGAGTGTAAACCGCCGATACGTTCCCGTTAAGAATACACCGGCGGGCGAACGCATGGGGGACAGCTCCCGCAGCGGGTCCGAAACCCATTGCACTGCCGAAAGGATACGGGGTCTCGTTTGGGAGGAAACAATGGAGGCTGCAACCCCGTCTCAAGAACCACCCGGTGCCTGTATGTCTGTACATGTAGTATAGGATTTGTGCTACCTGGTGACAGTGCAGTTATACGGGCGAGCCACCACGATAATGATCCTTAGGGGAACCGCAGTGTGCAACCTAGCTGCGGAATCCTCACTGTTACACGGCATGCCACGCCTTTGGTGTCGTGGGGGTGGCTCCAGCCCGGACAGAGCTTGGGTGTGCCCCCACCCCTGAGCTCAAACCTATCGTTACGCCCTGAACAAAGAGCCCTTTGGACTCGTCCGTTTTTTTAAAAAGACCTTATAACTCTGTCCATTGTGTAATTCACAGGCAACATGTAGTTGCAAAAATCTCAGCAATCGTGTGCATCAGTCTCTTCAATATGTAATAACTGCAGTAAACAAAATCAGAAGCAATGCATTCAACGAGAGAGAGAGTTTAAACAACTGTATATTATTGAGAATGACGAAGACTATAATCGTTTGTTACTGGACGCTGGTTATCAAAAGGTGCCTGTTTAAATAGATTGTATGGGGTCTTTGACTAAGTGTTGGAGTTTATAGAAAGCAAAGACAATTCTCTGAGAGAAAATCTTAAAAAAAAAAAAAAAACAATATCGCATATTTAACAGATTTATTTAATAAGTTCAATGAAATGAACATTCAATTGCTGGGAGATGACCTCAATTTGATCAAAACAAAAAGTGTCATTTAGGCATTTATGTAAAAACTTCAATTGTACAAACGAAACTTTGCATGTGGAGAATTTTTTCAGTTTCCCAATCTTGCATCTGTAGAAAAAACTGAAGAAGACATTTCTCATTTATTGTGATCACCTCGACGCACTTACTGGCGACTTCCACAGTCGATTTCAAGACATTATTAACATAAAATACATGATTGGGTTTTAGATTTTTTTCTAATAGTGAAGAATTACAATCAGGCCTACCTACACAATTGCAAGAGGCATTGATTGAATTAGCAACCAATGAAGAACTCAAATTGAAATTTGTAAGAAAAGGCTATCACGACTTTTGGCTGCCAAAAATTTTTTATCAGGTTATCCAGGACTGTAGGCTTTGGTAAAGTCTTTTTTTAATTGCATTTTGATTTTCCTATTTAGTAAAGCGAGGTGCTGTCAGGTTACCACTTTGTTGTAAAAAAAAAAAGAAGCAAGTTGCAAGTAGTGGAGTGTGGAGACTTGAGGATTTTGCTAACCAAAATAGAACCTAATATTGACAACCTGCTGTCAACACACCAGGCGCAAGCTTCACACTAATACTCAGTTTTAAAACCTCTTGTGTTTGTAGATATTTACTAGATATGTGTATTATCATTTAAAAAATTAAAACCATTCACAACAAACTTTTCATAACAATTGACTTTTACTGTAAAGCTCATCAAATAGGAATTAAATATATGCCACCATACATACATTTTTTACTAAAACATTTACTATGGGGGGGGGTAGGGGGCGGTGAGCCCAAAAAAATTGTAAAAGGGGGCGGTGAGCCGAAAAAGGTTGAGAACCTATGCACTAGATAGTTTATGTTTCTGAGATAAGTAAGATTTAAAGCTATTATCAATATCTTTTTTTCTATCCTTTAAATGTGTAGTTAATTTATGTTTAAATCTAATTTATTTTTGCACTGGTTGATTGTAGTGTAAATAAACAGATTAAAAAAATGCCAGACTAGACTCGGACCACGGATGAGCCTAGGACGCAATAATCTTCTTTATAGATGGAGCGTCTATAATGTATAAGATAAGATAAGATGGGGTAAGATTAGTTTGATAGTTTATATTATGATTGAAAGAGTCCAAATTGATTTAGGGCCTAACCCTTACCGATACATCAAACAATTAGGGTACTATTAAAGTTGTGGAATACATTAAAACGTATATCGTTAATTGCATAGTTATGATAGTAAGTAATTTATACAGTCTTTAAAGTTATAACATTTACAACTTCAGGAAAATGCTTGGCAGACGAAAAAAGCATAATTATTTTATAAACTTGAAAATAGAAAGGCATGGACACAAGCCTATGTAGCGCCCAAGGGCAAAAGTTTCTGCGACGCACACTTGCATACTGTAACTACTTCATTTAATACTATTTTTAGGTAATAGCTGCTGCCACCCCCCCCCCCCCCCCCCAGTAAATCCAACACAAAATGTTAAGGATGAATTTAAAAGTCCACAAAACGGACAGATGTACTTTTTAGATTCAGATGACGCCGTCACCGAGCAACTTAAACATCCACTCAATCATGAAATCAGTCAATCTCTAATTAATTCATTGGAACAAATCATTAGATCAAGCAACTCTCTTGCACAAACTTTTATGATGATGAGAGAAGTGGAAGAAAAGGTCAACCGTCATGCTACTGAAGAAGGACATGCACCACCGTATGTGCGGCTTATTTTCACATCGCCAGAAGGATCCGTATGAAAAAATAATAATGCACCTTTATCCGGCGAAGTATGTACTGTCGTTACATTAAATTTAGATCAAAGCAATCGAGATAACGAAATGGTGGTTCATAAGCGTGTCCAAAAAAATTTCACTTTGAAGAATTTAGACAGCCGCGTAGAGCCTTTTACTTACCCGCTGTTTTTTTCTAAAGGGAGATTAGGCTTCTCTGTTGATATGCCTATAAAAACGTCTTATGCGAGCCGACAGCACCTTACATGCTTTGAAATGACCCAGTACCGTATTGCTTTTTCACCCCATCTTACGAAAAACCTACATTCTCAAGCTGACTGTGTGTGGTTCCTGATATGCGAGAAATTAAATTCAATGCCCTGCATTTTGGAGGCCGTTTTTTTCAGCTAATAACAGCTTATCAATAGGCATTAATTAAATTATATCATTAAGTAATTGTTCTTTTGAAAGCCCTTAAAGCAGATTACAATAGATATTGCAATGAAAAAGAAAAGAGATGACTACAAAATACATTTGTAGGCCCATACCTGATTAAATATACTCCCTGTAAATAGTAGCCTAAATTATATGCATGTATCTTATTGTTTACAATTTCACTATTGTTATAAAGATCTTTGATGTTAAATATATGTATCAAATATTCTAACAATATTATTAATTTCACCCTATAAAGACCGATCTCAGATCGGTTACCCCGATATTGTAGAGTAAATATACAGAAAATGAAGGATGAATGTAGAGAAAATGAAGAGTTTTGTAGGCTAAATTTTAATGTAGAGAAAATGTAGACTTTTGTAGGATAAATGTAGAGTAAATGTAGATTTTTATAGGAAAAAGGTAGAGATAATGTAGAGAAAATGTATAGAAAATGTATAGAAAATGTATAGAAAATGTAAAATAATGAGCGTGACTGTAGAGTCAATTTATAAATATATGTATATATATATATAAGCAGTGATCAGATAATAGGCCTAATGCATTCTATTATAGGATATGTAACGATGTACACGCCTCCTCAATAATACAGTAAATATACTGTTATAAAAGTAAGGCACAACCGTTGTAGTTATTTAGACTGTTATAACGATCGAGTGCTATACTATAGATTGTTTACTAGTTAATATTCTATACCCAATTGAAAGCTCTTATATTTGACTGTTGCTGTTTGTTAATAATGTTTACAGGATTACAAATCAAACAACTCAGAAATCCTGAAACTGTTAATTTGATGAACGAAAAACATTGGACAGCTGATACTGAAGCAGGTTTTAATGCGCACCGGTTAGAATTATGACTTATGATCGAATCGAATCAGAACTCTGTAGGACCTTTATGGACTTACCAAACTCATTTCGTTTGCAGTTATCACCAATTAGTGACGAAATTTTGACTCTGTCGGCCCTAAGCAGAATTCAATAAAATTTTACACAAACTGAATACATTCGTCTTGCTTTAATAAAAAAATTTTTTTTCATAACTATGTCTGCCTCTTAGAACGTAATTATGTGTTTAACTCGAACGCATGTGAATTTATCCAGTCATCTGGCTTATCGGTTGTTGTTGTTGCTTTTTACAACTTTTGCGTATGCTAAACATAAATTTGTGCGTACGTAAACATTCAGTTGAAATTAAAACCAAACACTTTTTCTCTCTCTCTACGGAGAATAAAAAAATACCACTACACCCCCTTGAGTGCAACGTAAAACTTAGCTTTAGATATTGGAAGAAAAACATATCTATCTATAAGCTTACTAGCTTTAGATATTGGAAGAAAAACATATCTATCTATAAGCTTACTAGCTTTAGATATTGGAAGAAAAACATATCTATCTATAAGCTTACTAGCTTTAGATATTGGAAGAAAAACATATCTATCTATAAGCTTACTAGCTTTAGATATTGGAAGAAAAACATATCTATCTATAAGCTTACTAGCTTTTGATATTGGAAGAAAAACATATCTATCTATAAGCTCACATAAGGTAATTGCACATTTTGCTTATCCGTGGTTTTAGTCTAGATTTGTGTTTTAAATAAAGTTAAGTTGTTAATTTTCCTGTATTGTTCAGGCAACCCATTGCATGCCCGGATGCCACTTAGGGGAAATAGTAGAATCAATACGCATTTGTTTTTGAAAGCACATTAAGAGATTTTAAACTTAGAATGTAACGCTTATTATATGTGACCCGTTCTCACGAAAGGTGACATAAGTCGGAAATACCAATTTGTGCTACATGCGTTTTTTGTAGTGTGGGGGTCTTTCAGGTGAATTTTTTTTTATTTTTGTAAATACTAGGTTATCCATTTCTAAATCATAATTTATATGTTTTTTATATTTTTTTCTACTTAAAAATATTGTAATTAATTATTTTGATCAACGTGTAATTTATAATTTAGCATAAGGTCACTAAAATTCGACATTATTCAACCTATCGTTTTCTACCTTAACCTTGACAGAACCTCATAACATTATATATCATTGAAAAGGGAAGATTCTCGGAAATTTCCGTGTGATCACTATTTATTTATAGAAACGAATCAGAAAATATTTAAGCCTGAAGTTTGGGATAAACAATTCCTTTCTTTCTATCCAATGAAAATTCGTTTATAAAATGATCATTGGTTACGCTACCATATTTTTCCAATACAAATTCGCTGATTGGCTATTGGAATACAAAGAGTAAACGATTAGTTATTCCGTTTTCGAGATTATGAAAATTTCACAACATGGAAACACGCATAGCTTCACTGCTAAATTCTTTGCGAGATGTGAATATTTTGTTCAGTTTTATTATAAAATATTATCGTATATACCACGAAAAGGATAATTGAATGCCCTTTCGATTGGTATGTAAATATAGATATTACGACTCTGGTTGCTACAGAGTTTAGACATTTTCAAATACATAAACTTTAAAACGCATTTTCTCAAAACTCTTGTTTTTTTGTCTGACTAGTTCTAAGTGATAGTAAGTGTCATAGAAAAATGAAATATTGACGTATAATAATAAGTTTGGTATTAAAATAAAGCTTATTCAATGCCCTTTCAAACGATATATATAACTTAAAATGTTGAAAAAACCACTTATGTCACCTTTTGTGGGAACGGGTCACATATTTTTAACAAGCTACATTGCCCGGCGTTGCCCGGATGAAAAAAAATAACAGAACTGTATAAGGTGCAAATAAAAGTTTTATAAACTACAATTAAAAGAAAGCTATAAATCTAATATTCGAATTATTATTTTTTTACTGAAGACTTTTAGGAAAGTAATTGAAAATAAATATTGTAATCGGGTAAAGACAGTATTTTTATTTAACAAAAAATTGCCAGTTGATTTACAATGTCCTTTGTTTTTAAGAGTTTGAAAAAAAAATGTAGAAAAAAAGGTATAGTCTAACTGGAGAATCGAACCCGGGTCGCTCGCATAGCAGTCCGCTATGTTAACCACTGGGCTAGAGACGACTCATGTCCGCTATGAAAAATTATTTGACAGTATATAGGCCTAGGCGTAAATAGTTTAGTGACACAAACTCAAATATTTTCAAATTGACCAATGGGGTTCCGTGGGGACACCAACACGATCTATATATATATATACAAGCTACATTGTCCGGCGTTGCCCGGGTGAAAAAAAAAAGGACTGTCTGGGGTGCAGATAACAAATTTATAAACTACACTTACTGAATACTTTTAGGAAAGTAAATAAATATTGTAATAGGGTAAAAAAAATAGTCAAATATTTTTATTTAACAAAATCTATATTGCCTATAGATTTACAATGTCTTTTGTTTTTAAAAGTTTAAAAAATTAATTGTCGAAAAAAAAAAGTATAGTCTAACTGGAGAATCGAACCCTGGTCGCCCGTATAGCAGTCCACCACGTTTACCACTGAGCTATCGAAGACACGTGTCCGATGTGAAAAATTATTAGACGGTATATTGGGCTAGGCCTAGATAGGTCAGTGACACACGTGTTTTCAAATTGACCAATGGGGATCCTCGCGGGGCTTAACACTGTCTTTTTATATATATAGATTATTTTCTCTTTGCCTTCTTTTCTCTAGTGTTTCTATGTTTAGTAATTGAACTTTTGGTAATTGGTGTTGTTATGCTGGTATGTTGTAAAAACACGCTTGCAACGATTTTAATCTGTCATTACATATAAAGCAACTCAAATATTCACAAGATATTATTAGTTACCAAATAATTGATAACTTCATTGAGCCCTAATGAACAATGTATAGAAATTTGGAAAGATCGAAGAATTTTAAATTCCTGTCTTTGTAAAATAACAGATTCTTGTCGATAAAAGACAGTTCTGCTTGTATATCATTGTGCAGCTAGAAATTTGCTAACAGATAACATATTTCAATCATCAGCCTATCCTTTCTTAATTTTTTCTAGTTTATTCTTTTTGTCTTTAGTTTATCAACGACCGTTAAGGTTAAGGAAATAAAAAAAATTGATAAAGATTTATATAAAAGCTTCTTTATGTCGGCTTACATCAGGATACAACGTTACTTAGTTATTACAACCAACAATTGACACATCATTTTAATCTGTACTACCATCATTTAAAACTAGATAGATTCAAAGGCCCTGGAACATGCATACGGATTGTTGCCGTCAAGCTTCTGACTTGTTATTAATACTATTAAACAAACAATAATACTATCAAAAGGAAAAGAACAAACACAAATAACAAACAGTAAAAATAATGTATAATAACAAAAGGTAGACAATAATATGTCGCAGTACGGGAAAACTCAGTCCCGAAAAACAATTAAATAATAATGTGAAATCATTTCAAAGCGACATCATTCTGAAATGGCTCTCAGTTAAGAACCTTACATACGGTGATTAGTAATAGTTCTATATTTAGTTTAAAACATAAATTAAAGAATTAAGTATTTAAGAAAACAATCTTTTTGAGGTCGTTTCCAATTTGTAAATTATTTTTTTTTGCTGATCGGTCAAACGGCCTAGGCGTCTATTGAGGATATAATATATATATATATATTTCTTATATATATATAAATATACGCCACTTCTTTTTTAATTTCGCACTAGACCTAGTTACAGGGACCCATGGCTTACGGCCCCTTGGTCGACTTGGCGCGAGCGAGATGGTGGGAAGTGACTCTTCCACTCACGCGCATCCGCCCCCCCCCATTTCTTTCAGGGGGAAACAATTCCCTGCCACACCCATTCTCCATTCCCCCCCCGCCAGTTTATCTCAAACAACAAGCGGAGATTTAAGCAAATACCTTATTTAATAGGGGAAAGTTTTTATTGCTTTGAACATATCGATTTTGGCCTGTGAACATAGCCCTGACAGTAAAAAAAAACAACAACAAACAACCTTAAACAGCTCACCTTTCATCATAATATCTTGTGCATTGAGTGTCGCTCAGATTGAACAAATTCCTGGATAAAACACACCGGATAGCTTTTCTCACTTCGCTTTAATATTGTTATTTCTTGGAGTGGGCAGAATTTGTGGTAAGTAGGAAACTAATTTCCGTCTTTTAAATATTTCAGTGAGTGTTTGTGTGTGTATCCCTGTGTGTGTATCCCTTGTGTGTATCCCTGTGTGTGTATCCCTGTGTGTGTGCGTGCTTTCGTTTGTGTTTAAGTGTGTTTGATTGTTGTTGTTTTTTGGGGGATTTTCTGGCGTGTTTCTGAATGTGCGTTTTTTGTTTTGATCTTAACCAGGAAACATTCAGAATAGACAAATGGAATCAACATTTAAAAAAATCTAATTATTCATTTTATGCACATGGTAATAAACTGATTAGAGCTTTTAACACCCCGAGCCTCACATTCAAATCCAAAGTTTTGTTTTTATTGTATTATTTTTTTTTTACTCTCTCGCTTCCTGAGTAGCATCCGGACATGGAATGGGTTATTTGAACAAACCAGGAAAATCAACATCCTTAACATGATTTAATACTAATCGAATTGAAAGACTAGATTCACACACAATAATCTTCAGGGATAACAAAAAAAGATTAGAGAAATATTATGGAAATGCAAAAACTTGGATGCAGACAATGAATCGTATTCGTTCTAAAAGAGATTCTCCTGTGTGTTATAAATTAAGGTTAGACATGAAACAAACACAAGAAAGGGTCACAACTTTTGAACACACAAAGAATCAATGAAATCATCTATATAAAAAAAAACTCGGTGAAATTTAGAGTATCCCAGAATTCGCTGTTGTACTGTCAAAACAATTAAACAATTAGTTAATTGCCTGTAAAGTATAGTATAGTATAGTATATATATATATAGATAGATAGATACATACATACATAGATAAACATGTGTGTTAGGGAGGGAAAGAAGAATATATCTTATCTTATATATTATAGACGCGCCTTCAACACAGAAGATTATTGCGTCCGAAGCTCATCCGTGCTCGGAGTCTAGTCTCGCCCTTTTATTAGTGCTGTTAAACGATGTTACTGGTTTTCCTGCTTTGTTCAAGTAACCCATTCTATGCCCGGATGCCACTTGGAAGGAAAGAGTACTTATATGCATTGGTTCTCTCATATGGGATAAGGAAATAGTTTCTGTCCTTGTTTATCTGAGCATTGCAACAGGCTATTATGGTGTCGTATTTCTAAATTAGAGTTTAATGCCTTATGTATTATTACTACTGTACTCTTTGTCCTTTTGTCCTCTAATATTTCTAGGTTTAGTGATTTAACTAATGGTGTTACTCTTGTCATTTGTGAAAGGGAATAGTTTTAGATTATAACGGTTTATTAATCTTTGCAAACGTAAAGTCATATACCATTGTTAGACTATTTTTAAAACTAACGATTTACAGGCTATCAAGACAGTTAAAATAAGCGTGAGATCTCGGCGCGTCTCTGTATAGTCAGTCATTCGTTGGGTGCATTATTTTCAGTTGATATTTTTTGAGAGTTTACGTGTTTTTTTTTAAATAATCAACATTCACAAACTTTGCATCTATAATAACATAGGCGTATCCGATACATTAGATAAGTCTAGAACTATTGGAACCAAGATAAGTTTTGCCTTTGAGTCCCGCTTTAACGTTTGACACTTCTGACGAAAATGTTACGTTTAGATGTCTTCTTACTTTTGCTAAAACGGTGTATACTAGTTTCTTGTAGGCGATACAAACTACAAACTTTCCACAAATGACAAGTCTTAAATATTATGAATGGGTAAAGGTTCAAAGTGTACAGCATTTCCGGTCCCATTCGTTCATTTGCTTAAAAAGACATGTCTGTGTGCTGCGTTACTGGTTGTTCTGCGAGTAAGAAAAGATGTAGAGGATTAAATGTGCATTCATTTCCAAAAGATGTTGCCTAGAGAAAACGATGGATTGTGAACTTCAGACGTGATGATTCACCTATTTATCATCTCAAATTCATTGCTTGATGCAGAAGAATTTTCGTTTTTATGTATCTACGCATTGTTTTTTATAAATATTCAAGGTCGCAACTCCTTGACTATTTTGTTTTATAGTCAAAGCTAAATTTCACTTGACGCAACTACCACTTTGAGTATTAAATATCGCCTGCTCACTTTTGATGTTAAAAACGGATTCCTCATAACTAATATTGTAGCCTTTATATATATTTTAAAAGACCAGAACTGGCCGTCGAGGATGAATATCATTTGTCAAATACCAGCATAAGAATGGTTTTTGTTTACGGAAATGGCACCGGAAGTTCATGATCTCTTCTGTTTGAAAAATTCAGGCCTCACTAAGACTTGCCAATAGTAAGGACACAAACACTCCTTTTCAGCAAATGGATTTATTTGATCTACGACCAATTTTACATGCTACAGACGCTCCCTATATATACAGAAGATTATTTCGTCCAACGCTCTATCCGTGGTTTTGAATCTAGGCTTGCACTTTGATGAGTGATCGATAAAACGGCTTTAGGGGTCTCTAGCGTTCAAACAAACTCACGTAAATAATAAACGATCATTGAGGACAGTAATAAATTTTGCTCTCTACCAATTGGTTTGATTTACATGACATTGAAACATTTTGATAAGACATACATTCAATATTCTCTTTCATTGGTTGCGTATTTTAGGAGATTGATTGGAATTCGTATTGATAAAGCTGGGAATGGGGGGGGGGGGGCTGATATTTGCTCTCAACTATCATATTCAGCTAACTGTATAATATTATAGGCAAGTGATATTATTTTATTAAGGAAATACGTTTTCAAAGGCTGCATAAAGGGTCTGGAACGTGAATGATTAAAGAATTATTTAATTCTAGTTTGGTGGTGCGAATTCCAATAAGTGGAACAACAAACAAAATATTACAAAGTATTTATTTACTAGGGTGAAATATTGCACGGAGGCCGAGCAATTCGGCTGAGGTACTGAAGGTCATGGGTTCGAATCCTGGTGAAGGCTAGTATTTTTTTCCCAGGACTCCACGGTGTCCTTAAGTCTACCCAGCTCATATGGTTACCTGGCATTAGTCGGGGTAAAAGGAAAGGCGGCAGGGCATTGTGCTGGCCACACATCCCCTTGTGTGCCGTGGACACAGAAACTGGCGAACGCTGCTTCACCGGCCATATGATCAATTTGGGCCGACGAGTACATTACTTACTTTACACTGCTCCTTGTTCAAGCTCCGCAAACCCCGGCTCCAGGCTCCGCAAACCCCGGCTCCAGGCTCCGCAAACCCCGGCTCCAGGCTCCGCAAACCCTGGAATATTTAGCTCCCACTTAGGGAGAAAACATATGGCATATGGTCCATGCCCCCTCCTTTTAAATCTTTTTTTGTTTGTTTAAATGTAATAAACATATTTTGTCTAAACCGCAGCAAAAATTAAAATTCAGGCTATAAACTCTAAGAACAGCTGCCAACCATACGATCTTGTGCTAACAAAAACAAGTTGGCTCTAAATTCACATTCGAAGTAGAATAACAAAATGTCAGTGCTATAGCTATAAATGGTTATGGTTATGTTAAGTGAGTTAACCAAGTTTCATAGATCAGTATATGCTATGTGAATTTCAGTTTCTTTTTTCCACAATAAGTCTGTAAGCCGCCACTTGAACTTGAATTCTCAACGAGCCGAGATTACTCTCTTAGGGCTCAGAGAACGAACTTCGCTGTATCACGCAACTGTGATACACTCCCTTAAAGGGTCGGCGCAAACGGTTGGCCGTCCCCATCCACCCTAAACTCCTGCAACACTCTGCAAGCACGTGATCGACCGTCTCTACCGCCTCCCTGCAGTTTCTACACCGCGAATCTTATTGGGGCCTGAGGCTGCTGAAATAGGCCCCTATCGGACAATGCCCAGTTCGTAGATGCAAGCCACCGTTAGAATAACATAGGCGTATACAATACATTTGACAAGTTGTTCCATTATGTTTTCGAAGCCCTCGAACTATCTGCTTCAGAAACGTTGACTTTCATTTGTCTGGTTTATCTTATCATATACATCACAGACGCTCTTTCTATAAAGAATATTATTGTGTACCACGCTCATCCGCGGTCCGAGTCTAGTCTTGCATCGTTATTAATGTTTTAAATGATGTCAAGCGCCAGTAATGTATAAGGTAATATAAGATAAGTTACTGTTGTTCCTGGTTTGTTCAGGCAACCCATTCCATGCCCGAATGCCACTCGGGAAGGAAAGAGTACTTATATGCTTTTGTTCCACATCAGGCATATGTTGTCGCATAAGGTTTTATGTTGTCTTCGCTGTCTATTCACTGTGAAACGTTAATAAATATTTGATAATAAAACAAAAACGATTAAGTTATACAACTCCAATGTACAAAGATTTCAGGTTAAATCCTCATAGGTGTAGTAACAATAATCGGAGATTTAAAAACGTTAACTACAATGATCTCTACATGAAAATACTGTGACTATATACAACAAATATAAACTGATATCTATATTATACGTACGCACTCAAGGGGGAGTAGAGGGGTGTTTTTTTAAATATATATTTGTTTTTCAATTTTGCGTAGGGTTGCGTCCGGGGAGAGTGTTAAGTTTGAACTAAAGGTCTTACGTACGCACAAATTTATGTTGTAAATTACAAGTCAGTCATAAAAGATTGACTTGTAAAAGGGGCAAGGGTGTTAACTCTCAGCAACAATACGGCCCATTAGCATACGTAAAGACTTAAAAAACAACATCAACCGCTCATCTAGATGATTGGGTAAATTCCTATACATTAGAGTTCAACACATAATTACTTTCTAAAGGGCAGGCAGAGTTATGAAAAACATTTTTTTTTTAAACGCAAGACGAATGGATGCAGTTTGTGTTGAATTTTATTGAATTCTGCTTGGGGCATTTCAGGCCGAGATATTCAAGTTATTGTCACTAATTGGTGATAAGTAAAACGAAATGTATTTTTAAAATCTTTTTTTTTAATTTTTTTTTAGAATTGCACAAAATCATTTTTAATACTTTTTCTCACAGATATTTGACGATTTTCTAGTTTTCTAGAAGATATATATAGTGGGGCAAACATACTAAGGCTACATACACATTTGGCTAAGTTAATTATAAAGGGTTTAAAAGGAGTATCCTTACTAGTTCTTAGCCCTTAAAATACCCGCATTTTAAATGTGAGCTTTCTTTAATTCTGATATTTAACCCCGAATCAGAGCCACGAAGCTTTACTGTCGCTTAAAGACAAGTATATTAAAGCAAATATTAAAATCTAAGACGACGGTGATTTATTTAAAGTCTGTTAAAAAATACCTGATTGGTTAGTTCTTTAACAAAAGTTTAATTAATTCTTTGTGTGCTTAAAAGGTTTCAGAATTTTTCTGGCATCAAGCCCTCAAAACATCATTTTTATAAGGGCTTTCAGTTAAAATGGAGCTAAGTCTTTGAGAGCTAAGGGACTTGTTTTATCCAAGGCAAAGTGTGTGTGTAAATGTGTGTTCAAAAGTCAAACAGAATTTGTGTGTGTAAGAATAGGAAGCCACAAGTCTAAATGTCTAATACACAGAACACGTACTACATAAAATAACATACACACATCAACAAACATTACAAGCATATTCACTTATACACACACATTACAGACATCAAACTAACCTTAAAGAGAACATTCATAATATCATACAGACAATAACATTCAGACAAAAACACACAATGATTGTTCGGCCCTCATTATCGAGAATGACCACATCTCCATATAACTTTGTAGCTTCTCTGGTGGCCTTTTAGGCCAATATGCGCCTTCTAGGTCCTTTTGCAAAGATCACACTCATGGGACGTGGCTCCCGGATTTGATCATCATGTCGTCATGAAACTGTTGCACGATGTTAATGAATGGTGGTGAGCCGCCGAACTTGCCCCATTATCTCCCATAGGTCGTCTTTCCTTATTGTGTCGACAGCCCAAGTGAGGCCAATAACAGTTACATAAAGGCTATTGAATTTCTTTTGATATATATTCCATGAATCTGTCGAGCAGAAATATCATGTTTGCCTTGCTTCGTTCAGAACGAAATCCACACCGGCTTTCCGGTATGAGACCATGTTCCTGATGGTGAATTAGGCGATTTTTTTTTAGAAGTGGGGTAATGATTCACCAGAAAGGCAAGGCAGTGATATGGTCCCATTGTTTTTTGTTGCATGGGTGACGGCTACCTACAGTTCACTGTACCGAGATGAGCATGGGCTACTGGATAGACGGTGTCTCGATATAGTTCACAGAGTTTATCTCGACCGTACATTGTGTCGCCACCATGTTCGGTTATTTGTCTGGTGTCGAAATTGAAGGGAAACGGAAGAAACGGTCGTGCATGTGCTTTTAGACTGCCCTGCCTTGCAGGAGCTTAGACTGAACGGAAACGGTCAAATGCTCGCACTGAACCTACATGGTGACTTAGCTACACCACGTAGTACAAGTGTGTTTGTCATTCGAGCCCTAAGAGAGTTATCTAGGTTCGTATCCTTACTATGGAGAGGGGAGGCTCAAGTTTGGTAGGCTTAGATCACTCAGTACTGCTATGTCCACGTTGTATCTAGCTACTTCTCTGGCGACCAGTGCTGATCTTCATTCAGGCCTTTTTTTTTATCTCGGAATTGTCTTAAAGGGTGCAAACATTCCAAGTGCCAAGATTAAAGGGCCTTAGACTTTCTTTAATATTTTTTTTATTTTTAGAGTTTCGACCGCTAGAGTGGGATCCTTGCCAGCTGTTGTAGGCTGGCCATAAGGAAATGAAGCAGACTATTTTTAAGGGCACCGTTTCTAGCCTTTTCCTCACACACAATAATATAGACTGTCAAATGCACATATATAAACATATATAACAGACAATCATACAGTACAAACAATTAGATCTACAACCCCATATCTGAATAGTTTTGTTTTACATTGAATTACATCCGTGCAGTGTAACTATTTGTTTTGCAAGTGTTGTTGTTGTTTTTTTGGTTTTATTACAAAGCTAGATTTGGCAATAAAAAACCAATGTAATTTAAAAACATGAGATGTAATATTGTTTCACTTGAGCAGTCCACATTTAAAAAGCTCTGAGTCACTTTTACGAAAAAATAATTAACCTTACTTCTAAAAAATGTTTTTTTTACATGTTTATCCTCATTACAATACACTTAGCTAGTTAAATTCCTTGGATTACAAGATATTGTAATTGATATGCTTGGCAGTCTGGTTATTATAATTATATTATTTTTAATGAGAACACACTGTCTCCAACATCTAGTCTAATAGTCATTTGATAACGCAAAACAATACATTCGTTTATTATACTATTACATATCTTATTATATACAAATAAATGAAATAGACCGGCTTTTTCATAATGCCGGGCTGCGACCCGATACCGGGTCAAGAAAATAAAATTACCGGGTAGCAAAAATTAAACACAAAAAAAGACGCGTAGAAACTCGTATCTTGAGTTACCTTTGAACAAGTCAAGTATAGGCGATAAAGACGTTATTAGTGGGTCACGAATCAGAAGTATTTACGCAATAACGGTCGCGAAAAATAAAATGTTTAGATAAACGCTCAACTATCTTATCTTATATATTACAGACGCTCCTTCTATAAAGAAGATTATTACGTCCTACGCACATCCGTGGTCCGAGTCTAGTCTTGCATCTGTATTAATGTTTTAAATGATGTTAAGTTACTGTTTTTTCTGGTTTGTTCAGGCAACCCATTCCATGCCCGAATGCCACTCGGGAAGAAAGAGTACTTATATGCATTTGTTCTCGCATAAAGGATAAGGAAAGTGTTTTTGTCTTTGTATTTATCTAGTACACAGAGTCTCAACCTTTTTCGGCTCACCACCTCTTTTACAATTTTGTTCCGCTCACCGCCCCCCCCCCCCAAACCTAATTTTAGCACCGCTCCCCTTTTGGACTATAGTTTCCGCAATTTTTTTTAGGCGGACTAGACTTTTTGTGTGATTTTTTATTAAAAATTATTAACTGAAAAGGAAATAGATTGTAAGAAATAATAGGTCAAAAAATAAATTACCCAAACAAGAGGCTTAAATAAATTAATATTAATGGGAATCGTTTGCCTAGTGTGTTGCTAGTAGTTAGTCTTTATGTATTTCAATTTTGGTTACAAAAGCCTTAGGTCTCCACGCTTCACTATTTGCTGCTTGTCTTGTTTTTATTTTTGACGACCAAATGGTACATAAAATCCACTTTCCACAAAAGAGGGAGATAAGTATGCAATACAAAATTGTTGCCAAAACTCAAAGACCAAGAGAAGCTGATTGATTTTCTCCCAAAGAATCGCATTTGCTTTTCAAAAACTCGAGCACCGAATCCAAGTCCCATACATTGTGTTTAAACAGTCATCGTTTGCTAACATGCGCACCTCTGAGTGCAGTAGCCATCGCTTGTAGTCCTCGTCAATGAACATATTCAAAGACATAACAAGAAAATTGGCAAACAATAATAAATTATATCGTCATCTGCTATTCTCAACTGCTTGCCATTCGCTCATTTACTTTCAGCTTTTGGTTCAACTTACACCTGTGAACAGATTTTATCGCACATCAAAGCTGTTTTAAGCATACAAAGAGGTTATCTTTACTTGACCGCTCATTCATTGATACAGACTATTTAAATTTAGAAGTTTTAATGCGCATCTACTTTAATTAAACATAAATATCATTAATTCTAAAACAAATTTATTTGTATTATTAATTTAGAAATAAAAGAGACTTATTTACTAGCACTATATTATGTAATTTCTGTAATTATTAATGTTTAAAATATAAACTCCTTTAATGGGCAAAACAATTAATGGAGGAAATGTTTTTTTTACAACTTTTTAACGTAAATTATTTTAATCATCTTATAATTAAATCTTGTTATGAATACCATAATGTTGAATGTATGTAAAGAAATAATAATAATCAGTAATATTTGTTACATTACAAAACAGAACTTGTTCGGCATCACTATTGAATCAAATGTGGAAACATTTGTTAATTAAAGGGAGATAATTAAGACGTTTCTTTTGAGCTAATATTTTTAATGTTCTGTTTTACTTTTATTTTTATCACAAAAATAAATGGCTTACAATTATAACTTTTAAATGATATTTGAACTTTTTATAATTATTATATGACTAAAGTCCGACACATGTCTAGAATTTTTATATTTTGCATACCTACAAATTTTTAATTGCCCTATCACATTTAGCTGTGTGTTTTATGTATACTAGGGGGTGAAAATTTTTCTTTTAATATCTTTTTTTGCCAAAGCAACCATAATAATGGCCGACAAACAGTTTTATAAAACTTCTTATAACTTTTTTTTACAAAGAAGATAATTCAATTCAGTTTTCTGTTATTGATTTGAAATTACATTATCTATCTTTCCATGCATGATTATGCTGATAGCTTTATTATTTAAAAAATATATGAATTTTCTACTAAAAATGCATATAAAATTTGCATATTGACACATGAAAATTCAAAAATAAAAAAAAAGTTCTCAACGAATCTTCAAAATCATGCATGGGATTAAAGAAAACATAGTGATAAAAAAAAATTGCTAAGTTTTAACCTTATGCGATGATTAGTTACAGAGAAGTAGCAAAATAACCGAAGAAAAATGAGAAAAAATACAAAAATGAGAAAAACCGGAAAAAGAAAGAAAACTGTGCTCTGAAACGAACTAAACATGTATGTTTGAATGTGTTATATCAGGATTTTGAAGTTCAATTCTTTGTAACAACTGTATTTTATTATTAAAGCAATGGTTAAACTGCCTCAATATGTAAAAATCTCAAATACGGTAAAAATATTATTTACGCATAATTAGACAGGTGTCTATCCTTATTTGTATATTTTCAAGCATTACAATAACTACCCAGTTTGTATAATTTACTACGTAGTTATACCTCACATCGATAGTGGTAACCTATTAAATAAAGAATTCAAACGCATTAAAAGAAAATCTCGGTAAAACTGAGATCGAAATCTTAATATTAGCAGATGTTAAGGCGACAGCCGGGTGCACCAACCGTAGGACCAGACGGCCGCATACCATATTTGCCTAATACTGACCCCTACTTCATCGATTCCTATTCCTTATTAGTTTAATTAATAATATGTATGCCTACTGTTGGGGGATAACAGATATTTAGCAGGTCTTGCATTTACATCACATTTCATCCAAAACTAATCGATTCAAATAGCTGAGGTGTTAAAATTATATCAGGTACGTTTGTACCACCAACTTGCCCTTCACCGCCCCAAATCGCCCCCGGGAATGTCAGCGCCCCCCTAAAGCCTTTCACCGCCCCCCTGGGGGCGATGACGCCCCCGTTGAGAACCTATGATCTAACAGGTTGTTATTGGGTTGTATTTCTAAATTAAAGTTTAATGCCTTATGTATTATTACTACTTTACTCTTTGCACTTAGTTCGCAGATGTCTTGGTACCTCCTTCCTTCAACCGGGCGTTCTCTCAAACTTGTTTACTTATCTTGACCCGGTTATTGTTATACGACCACTTGTTGACTAAAATGTTGAACACAACTACATTGTTAACCCCTCTCTTACCAGCCCATACTTATAAGTAGATTAAGATCCTCCCGCGCCGTTCGGCTCATCGGGCAACGAGAGTTCACCAGTGGGCTCTGTCCGTAGCCGCTGCTGTATAAATTTCCTCACAACTTTCATAAATTATAACTACAGTGTAATCCGCAACCTTTTGATAATAAGTGTGCCAAAGTAGAATTTCTAATTCATTAAGCGTGCCAACAGTTTTAAAAATATAACACGTGCTCATTTCTTGTAGAGGAGGCTTAAATTGCCTTTTGTTGGGAGTCGTCTGCGTGCCATTGAAAATCGCCCTGCGTGCCAAGTCTGGCACGCGGGCCGTAGGTTGCCGACTACTGGTGCAAACAATACTCGAAGGTTGCAGTTAACATGGGGCTCAAATATCACTCAATGTTCGCTTATGAGCAAGATATACTGTTATAGGTCTCTGATAGACTTTGATAGTAAGTAAGTTTTCCCGTCGGACCGAATCGAATCCATAGTGCCGGTAAAGAGGCCTTCACCAGTTTCTATGGCCATGGAATACTAAGGGGATTGTGTGGCCAGCCCCAATGTCCAACCACATTTACTTTTTCCCAACTAATGTCATGTAACCATCAGAGCTGGATATACTCAGGGGACACCATCCACTAGGATTCGAACCCAGGACCATCGGTACGCCCGGACGAACGCCGCGCCCCTTCAGACTTTGTTTAGGCTCTATACTCTATTGTTATCAAGCATGCCTCACAATAGTCTTGAAAAGAATTTGACCTTTGTTTAGCGAGCCGGCAATTGATCTAACGTGTCACATGACCGGGTCCTATCCCCCGGCACATCTGAATCTCTTTAATTTATAACAATTTCTAATATCTCGATGAATTCCCTATCCTCTTTTCCACATTCTTCCCCGTCAAATGACAAAAGTTCGTATCAATTCACTGTTAGGAATCTCTCCCTATGAAATAAATAGCACCCCTTCCCTTCTCTGGGGGGGGGGGGGGGGGGCACACGTTCCGCTAGTATTTTTTAAAAAAATCAACGATAGGGTTTTCCCTAAGCTAAACAAATTGCAATTTAAAAAAAATAATCGACGATTGGGTTTTCCCGAAGCTAAACAAATGGGAATAAAAAAAAACACAAAATAACTACGCTGGTTAGACTGGTTATAAAAAAACATATAAAATTGAATTTCTAAATTAAAAACCTAAATTGTTGTTAACAAAAATGTTTTTTGTTTTTTTTTTAACTTTCGCTTGCCTTTCTTTATTGTATAGATCTAATTCAGTAGGCCTATAAGTTCCTATAACGATGGATTGATTTCGATGGCCTTATAAAATAATTTTTTTTTGCTCAAGAAAACATCAAATTGTTGTTCTTTTTTTTTCGCTTATTTCATTAAAAGTCTTTTGTGTATTTAGGTTGATGGAGAAAGCAAACAAAAAGTATTAATAAATTTAGAATGAGGTCGATCTTTGTATGCGGTCATCTTAAAGTAAACTAGATTTGGACAAAGAAGTCATTGGGTTTTTTTTTTTTAGTTCCGGGTATTTCGGTTTAAGACGAAGTTTCTTTCAAATAATTGACCCAACAAAAAAAAATATGTATCTAAAGAAATTAATTACATAGACTGCCATTGTCAACTGTGTACTAAATAACCAAGTCTATAATTGGTACAAGACACAAAGATAGGAAACTTGCATCTGACAGAAGTAATTTAAATGTTTTAAAAACCATTTCACTTTTTACAGACCTATTGTAGTTTTCTTTAAAGTTTACACTGCATGAAACAGGCTGATAATTTAATAATGGTCCGTATAGAAGGAGCGCATGTAACCTATAAGATAAAGATGAGTCAAGTGGAGCGATCTATCTCGTACGCGTTCCGAGGATAATTCTATATCTATCAGAGCTGCCTGCGTGAATATGACGGCCGTATAGAATGGGGCACTGCGGCCGTGCGGCATGGTGTCCCTGAGTCTACCCAGCTCAGATGGGTACCTGACCTTAGTTGGGGTAAAGTAAAGGCGGCTATGTATAGTGCAGGCCACACAATCCCCTAGTATGCCGTGGCCACAGAAACTGGTGAACGCTGCTTCACCGCCCCTATGGATCAATTTGGTCCGACGGGATACTTACCTTTACTTATAGAAACGTCAAAACTATTTTCTGTTAATGTGACTGTTCTACGCCAAACCAGTACCACGGTCTAATACATAGATTACGCTCTGCGTAGCCATGACAACTCAATGCATAACGACAACAGCTTGGCAGGTTAATGAGGCAACTAGATGTTTAACAACAACAGCTTGACAGATAGTACTAACAGTTTATTCTATAACAAACATTGGCAGATTGACAGGTTAACGTGGAAACCTGATCCTTAACGACCAGAGCTGACAGGTAAACAGGGCATCTTTATACATATCAAGGACACCGTGACATGAACTATGTAAACTGACAACTTTTGATGGATAACCATCCTCCCGTTAACCATGACTAACATACGTGCAACGGTTCCATGTAAATAATTTGAATAAAACCAACTGTGGATATTTGATGCAGATATTTGATGCAGATATTTGATGCAGATATTTTAAAGCCCTACAGCAGATATTTGATGGACATATTTGAAGCATATGTTCCATGCAGATATTTGATGCATATATTTCATGCAGATATTTGACACAAATATTTGATTTATGTGAAAATTATGTAGAACAGTCTTTCCAAAAGTTGAAACAAATTAGAAGTAATTTTGCAGGACCTTAATGTTATTCATCTGTTATATAATGAATTGGCCTACAGCGTTTTAATAAACGCTTAACATCAATAGTTATTTTATATTTAATTTTGTATTAGAATACGTCGTCTTAGAATTATACCACACAATCTCTGATGCCTAAAGCTTCTTACTTTCTTTGTTAAGAGTTCTATTCAATTAAATGTAACAAAAAATTTCCTCTAATTTAGGGCATTTTATTTGCATTGACCCTGACCTCGGCCTTGAATACTAATTAGGGTCACACATCGTTATAAGGAAGAGTTCATTACGATTCCGGAGAATGCCAGTTTAATGAAGCTTGAGGGAGAGGGAAGGTTTTAAGGATGTGTGTTTCTCCAGGAATCAATGAAATCGATTTCAGATCCATAATTAGAACAAGAAGACGTCAACCGACAAATGTAGAACAGAACATTTCCATTAGAAGTTTTCTGTGCATGTGAAATGATTATAGAAAACTATTGAGTGCTAAAAGTATGAAGGAAACAATTTGTTTTTCTAGAAAAAGTAAGATGATGTTGGCATAACCCTTAGACAGAAGATTAATTGGATGCATCTCTTGTTAGTGATAGACTCTTATATGTTTGTAAATCGTGGATACTGGATAACCACTGCAGGATCATAGAGATGAGTAATTTCGGGTTTATACTTCACGTATCCCTTACCCTGCCTGTGTTTCATAGCCCTAAGAGGCAGGAGGAGCACATATAGCATTCATTCTGAGGGTAGGAGTTGAGGAAGCTGTTTAGAGATTTCCAGCGGTCTAGTAGACTGGCACTCCAACGGTCTAGCAGATTGGCACTCCAACGGTCTACCAGACTGGCATTCCCACGGTCTAGCAGACTGCGCGTTCCAACAGTTTTGCAGACTGGCGCCCCAGCGGTCTAGCAGACTGGCATTCCCACGGTCTAGTAGACTGGTATTCCCAAAGTCTAGCAGTTATGCGCTCCAACGGTCTTGCAGACTAAGGACTAAAAAACAAGAAAGATAAAGCTAAGTATCGCCCATTAGATTACGGTCTACATTTAAATATATCTGACAATGAAAGTTGAACACTTCTTGTTCAGAAATGCCTGCGGATATTCCTCTAATCACACACACGTCTGCACAATCATTGATCATACGTCTTAAAAAGTTTCAATGTTTTTAAATAAACTATTGTACAGGATTGCCAAACGCCCGATCTTATGATTATCGGACTGAGAAGCAAGTAGGCACGGTTTAGACTTATCGCTTCATATAATAATATAATCCCATGCAAAGCTCAAACAAGACAAGGGACATTTTTTCTCTATGTTGGGACTCGTTTGGAACATTAAACGTCACAGGTTCGTCGGCAATGTTCAGTTTCCTCAAAGATTTATTGTCCGAACTTGAAAAACTAAATTCTTGTCTTTAAAACAACAAAAAAAAACAGTTTTACAAAATTACATTAAGGTCATGGTCATTATTAGATTGTTACGGTTCCGAGATCCTTTATAGTGTATAGAAAATATTGACATGATTCACATTTCTGAATTTCTTGTTTTTTTTCAATTCTTTTATTTTAACATCCACACAGCTATAACATTTTGTTTAATTTACGGAAGCCTGATGCTATGGTGAAAGTATAATGCAAGGGAAATGACTCGTGTAAATCAATTGTAATATTAAGTAAGAATTATAAAACTTAGAATAAAACCCAGATTTGGATATTAAAATAAAATAAAACCTAGGGTCTTGCTTGATAGATCGGAAGTAGTTAGTCACATGATCTACCACGCTCGTTTAGTTAGTCCCTGCAGTGTCTTGTAAAAGATGGACGTGTGATTGTATTCTAAAAGGCTCAGAATAATTTAAATATATCAATATTGAAACTATAACTGTGTTTCGTTGATGTGAAACGTGAATTGTGACTTAATATGAATTAAAGATTATATTGCTGCAGAGGAGCGTTTTCTTTCATTATATCATAATTGAAAGTAATTGTATTGTATTAAATGCATCTATCGATAACAGACAACCCAAGCAAGGTAAAGAAAATATTACGTTATCAAATATAGATACTCCGAAAAGACTGGTATACTAAAATAGTATTGTTAAACATTAACATAATGGTGGCAGCGGTGGGATAAGGTGAATGTAATATTCTGAAATGGGAATCCCAAATCCTTTACAAGTTGCTTCAAAGAGATTAAGAAAATCTACAATTTTCTCTTTTCCATCAAAAGGAGGCATTTTGAATCTAACACTATGTTTAGATTTTTCATTATTTGTTTGCTCTACTTTAGTACTTTGTAATTTAGCCAATTCTAGTTCATGGTCTAATTTTAACTGAGTTTCTTTTAACTGAGTTTCTTTTTCTTTATTTAATTGTAGTTCTTTTTCTTTTAATTGATTATCTAGTTCTCTTTGTTTAATTTCATTATCTAGTTCTCTTTGTTTAATTGATTATCTAGTTCTCTTTGTTTAATTTCATTATCTAGTTCCCTTTGTTTAATTGATTATCTAGTTCTCTTTGTTTAATTGATTATCTAGTTCTCTTTGTTTAATTGATTATCTAGTTCTCTTTGTTTAATTGATTATCTAGTTCTCTTTGTTTAATTTCATTATCTAGTTCTCTTTGTTTAATTTCATTATCTAGTTCTCTTTGTTTAATTTCCTATCTAGTTCTCTTTGTTTAATTTCATTATCTAGTTCTCTTTGTTTAATTTCATTATCTAGTTCTCTTTGTTTTATTGATTATCTAGTTCTCTTTGTTTAATTTCATTATCTAGTTCTCTTTGTTTAATTGATTATCTAGTTCTCTTTGTTTAATTTCATTATCTAGTTCTCTTTGTTTAATTTCATTATCTAGTTCTCTTTGTTTTATTGATTATCTAGTTCTCTTTGTTTAATTTCATTATCTAGTTCTCTTTGTTTAATTTCATTATCTAGTTCTCTTTGTTTAATTTCATTATCTAGTTCTCTTTGTTTAATTTCATTATCTAGTTCTCTTTGTTTAATTTCATTATCTAGTTCTCTTTGTTTTATTGATTATCTAGTTCTCTTTGTTTAATTTCATTATCTAGTTCTCTTTGTTTAATTGATTATCTAGTTCTCTTTGTTTAATTGATTATCTAGTTCTCTTTGTTTAATTGATTATCTAGTTCTCTTTGTTTAATTGATTATCTAGTTCTCTTTGTTTAATTGATTATCTAGTTCTCTTTGTTTAATTGATTATCTAGTTCTCTTTGTTTAATTTCATTATCTAGTTCTCTTTGTTTAATTTCATTATCTAGTTCTCTTTGTTTAATTTCATTATCTAGTTCTCTTTGTTTAATTTCATTATCTAGTTCTCTTTGTTTAATTTCATTATCTAGTTCTCTTTGTTTTATTGATTATCTAGTTCTCTTTGTTTAATTTCATTATCTAGTTCTCTTTGTTTAATTGATTATCTAGTTCTCTTTGTTTAATTTCATTATCTAGTTCTCTTTGTTTAATTTCATTATCTAGTTCTCTTTGTTTTATTGATTATCTAGTTCTCTTTGTTTAATTTCATTATCTAGTTCTCTTTGTTTAATTTCATTATCTAGTTCTCTTTGTTTAATTTCATTATCTAGTTCTCTTTGTTTAATTTCATTATCTAGTTCTCTTTGTTTAATTTCATTATCTAGTTCTCTTTGTTTAATTGATTATCTAGTTCTCTTTGTTTAATTGATTATCTAGTTCTCTTTGTTTTATTGATTATCTAGTTCTCTTTGTTTAATTTCATTATCTAGTTCTCTTTGTTTAATTGATTATCTAGTTCTCTTTGTTTAATTTCATTATCTAGTTCTCTTTGTTTAATTTCATTATCTAGTTCTCTTTGTTTTATTGATTATCTAGTTCTCTTTGTTTAATTTCATTATCTAGTTCTCTTTGTTTAATTTCATTATCTAGTTCTCTTTGTTTAATTTCATTATCTAGTTCTCTTTGTTTTATTGATTATCTAGTTCTCTTTGTTTAATTTCATTATCTAGTTCTCTTTGTTTAATTGATTATCTAGTTCTCTTTGTTTAATTTCATTATCTAGTTCTCTTTGTTTAATTGATTATCTAGTTCTCTTTGTTTAATTGATTATCTAGTTCTCTTTGTTTAATTGATTATCTAGTTCTCTTTGTTTAATTTCATTATCTAGTTCTCTTTGTTTAATTTCATTATCTAGTTCTCTTTGTTTAATTGATTATCTAGTTCTCTTTGTTTAATTTCATTATCTAGTTCTCTTTGTTTATTTCATTATCTAGTTCTCTTTGTTTAATTTCATTATCTAGTTCTCTTTGTTTAATTGATTATCTAGTTCTCTTTGTTTAATTTCATTATCTAGTTCTCTTTGTTTAATTGATTATCTAGTTCTCTTTGTTTAATTTCATTATATAGTTCTCTTTGTTTAATTTCATTATCTAGTTCTCTTTGTTTAATTTCATTATCTAGTTCTCTTTGTTTAATTTCATTATCTAGTTCTCTTTGTTTAATTGATTATCTAGTTCTCTTTGTTTAATTTCATTATCTAGTTCTCTTTGTTTAATTTCATTATCTAGTTCTCTTTGTTTAATTTCATTATCTAGTTCTCTTTGTTTAATTTCATTATCTAGTTCTCTTTGTTTAATTTCATTATCTAGTTCTCTTTGTTTAATTTCATTATCTAGTTCTCTTTGTTTAATTTCATTGTCTAG
Source organism: Anisus vortex (assembly GCA_949126835.1). Classification (NCBI taxonomy): domain Eukaryota; kingdom Metazoa; phylum Mollusca; class Gastropoda; family Planorbidae; genus Anisus; species Anisus vortex. The sequence continues at coordinate 8,207,609 of OX421494.1, read as the reverse complement.
TTCTCTTTGTTTAATTTCATTATCTAGTTCTCTTTGTTTAATTGATTATCTAGTTCTCTTTGTTTAATTTCATTATCTAGTTCTCTTTGTTTAATTTCATTATCTAGTTCTCTTTGTTTTATTGATTATCTAGTTCTCTTTGTTTAATTTCATTACCTAGTTCTCTTTGTTTAATTGATTATCTAGTTCTCTTTGTTTAATTTCATTATCTAGTTCTCTTTGTTTAATTTCATTATCTAGTTCTCTTTGTTTTATTGATTATCTAGTTCTCTTTGTTTTATTGATTATCTAGTTCTCTTTGTTTAATTTCATTATCTAGTTCTCTTTGTTTAATTTCATTATCTAGTTCTCTTTGTTTTATTGATTATCTAGTTCTCTTTGTTTATTTGATTATCTAGTTCTCTTTGTTTAATTTCATTATCTAGTTCTCTTTGTTTAATTTCATTATCTAGTTCTCTTTGTTTTATTGATTATCTAGTTCTCTTTGTTTAATTTCATTATCTAGTTCTCTTTGTTTAATTTCATTATCTAGTTCTCTTTGTTTAATTTCATTATCTAGTTCTCTTTGTTTAATTGATTATCTAGTTCTCTTTGTTTAATTGATTATCTAGTTATCTTTGTTTAATTGATTATCTAGTTCTCTTTGTTTAATTTCATTATCTAGTTCTCTTTGTTTATTTGATTATCTAGTTCTCTTTGTTTAATTTCATTATCTAGTTCTCTTTGTTTAATTGATTATCTAGTTCTCTTTGTTTAATTTCATTATCTAGTTCTCTTTGTTTAATTTCATTATCTAGTTCTCTTTGTTTAATTTCATTATCTAGTTCTCTTTGTTTAATTGATTATCTAGTTCTCTTTGTTTAATTTCATTATCTAGTTCTCTTTGTTTAATTTCATTATCTAGTTCTCTTTGTTTAATTTCATTATCTAGTTCTCTTTGTTTAATTGATTATCTAGTTCTCTTTGTTTAATTGATTATCTAGTTCTCTTTGTTTAATTGATTATCTAGTTCTCTTTGTTTAATTTCATTATCTAGTTCTCTTTGTTTAATTTCATTATCTAGTTCTCTTTGTTTAATTTCCTATCTAGTTCTCTTTGTTTAATTTCATTATCTAGTTCTCTTTGTTTAATTTCATTATCTAGTTCTCTTTGTTTTATTGATTATCTAGTTCTCTTTGTTTAATTTCATTATCTAGTTCTCTTTGTTTAATTGATTATCTAGTTCTCTTTGTTTAATTTCATTATCTAGTTCTCTTTGTTTAATTTCATTATCTAGTTCTCTTTGTTTTATTGATTATCTAGTTCTCTTTGTTTAATTTCATTATCTAGTTCTCTTTGTTTAATTTCATTATCTAGTTCTCTTTGTTTAATTTCATTATCTAGTTCTCTTTGTTTAATTTCATTATCTAGTTCTCTTTGTTTAATTTCATTATCTAGTTCTCTTTGTTTTATTGATTATCTAGTTCTCTTTGTTTAATTTCATTATCTAGTTCTCTTTGTTTAATTGATTATCTAGTTCTCTTTGTTTAATTGATTATCTAGTTCTCTTTGTTTAATTGATTATCTAGTTCTCTTTGTTTAATTGATTATCTAGTTCTCTTTGTTTAATTGATTATCTAGTTCTCTTTGTTTAATTGATTATCTAGTTCTCTTTGTTTAATTGATTATCTAGTTCTCTTTGTTTAATTTCATTATCTAGTTCTCTTTGTTTAATTTCATTATCTAGTTCTCTTTGTTTAATTTCATTATCTAGTTCTCTTTGTTTAATTTCATTATCTAGTTCTCTTTGTTTAATTTCATTATCTAGTTCTCTTTGTTTTATTGATTATCTAGTTCTCTTTGTTTAATTTCATTATCTAGTTCTCTTTGTTTAATTTCATTATCTAGTTCTCTTTGTTTAATTTCATTATCTAGTTCTCTTTGTTTTATTGATTATCTAGTTCTCTTTGTTTAATTTCATTATCTAGTTCTCTTTGTTTAATTTCATTATCTAGTTCTCTTTGTTTAATTTCATTATCTAGTTCTCTTTGTTTAATTTCATTATCTAGTTCTCTTTGTTTAATTTCATTATCTAGTTCTCTTTGTTTCATTTCATTATCTAGTTCTCTTTGTTTAATTGATTATCTAGTTCTCTTTGTTTAATTGATTATCTAGTTCTCTTTGTTTTATTGATTATCTAGTTCTCTTTGTTTAATTTCATTATCTAGTTCTCTTTGTTTAATTGATTATCTAGTTCTCTTTGTTTCATTTCATTATCTAGTTCTCTTTGTTTAATTTCATTATCTAGTTCTCTTTGTTTTATTGATTATCTAGTTCTCTTTGTTTAATTTCATTATCTAGTTCTCTTTGTTTAATTTCATTATCTAGTTCTCTTTGTTTAATTTCATTATCTAGTTCTCTTTGTTTAATTGATTATCTAGTTCTCTTTGTTTAATTTCATTATCTAGTTCTCTTTGTTTAATTGATTATCTAGTTCTCTTTGTTTAATTTCATTATCTAGTTCTCTTTGTTTAATTTCATTATCTAGTTCTCTTTGTTTAATTGATTATCTAGTTCTCTTTGTTTAATTTCATTATCTAGTTCTCTTTGTTTAATTTCATTATCTAGTTCTCTTTGTTTAATTTCATTATCTAGTTCTCTTTGTTTAATTGATTATCTAGTTCTCTTTGTTTAATTTCATTATCTAGTTCTCTTTGTTTAATTGATTATCTAGTTCTCTTTGTTTAATTTCATTATATAGTTCTCTTTGTTTAATTTCATTATCTAGTTCTCTTTGTTTAATTTCATTATCTAGTTCTCTTTGTTTAATTTCATTATCTAGTTCTCTTTGTTTAATTGATTATCTAGTTCTCTTTGTTTAATTTCATTATCTAGTTCTCTTTGTTTAATTTCATTATCTAGTTCTCTTTGTTTAATTTCATTATCTAGTTCTCTTTGTTTAATTTCATTATCTAGTTCTCTTTGTTTAATTTCATTATCTAGTTCTCTTTGTTTAATTTCATTATCTAGTTCTCTTTGTTTAATTTCATTGTCTAGTTCTCTTTGTTTAATTTCATTATCTAGTTCTCTTTGTTTAATTGATTATCTAGTTCTCTTTGTTTAATTTCATTATCTAGTTCTCTTTGTTTAATTTCATTATCTAGTTCTCTTTGTTTTATTGATTATCTAGTTCTCTTTGTTTAATTTCATTACCTAGTTCTCTTTGTTTAATTGATTATCTAGTTCTCTTTGTTTAATTTCATTATCTAGTTCTCTTTGTTTAATTTCATTATCTAGTTCTCTTTGTTTTATTGATTATCTAGTTCTCTTTGTTTTATTGATTATCTAGTTCTCTTTGTTTAATTTCATTATCTAGTTCTCTTTGTTTAATTTCATTATCTAGTTCTCTTTGTTTTATTGATTATCTAGTTCTCTTTGTTTAATTGATTATCTAGTTCTCTTTGTTTAATTTCATTATCTAGTTCTCTTTGTTTAATTTCATTATCTAGTTCTCTTTGTTTTATTGATTATCTAGTTCTCTTTGTTTAATTTCATTATCTAGTTCTCTTTGTTTAATTTCATTATCTAGTTCTCTTTGTTTAATTTCATTATCTAGTTCTCTTTGTTTAATTGATTATCTAGTTCTCTTTGTTTAATTGATTATCTAGTTATCTTTGTTTAATTGATTATCTAGTTCTCTTTGTTTAATTTCATTATCTAGTTCTCTTTGTTTATTTGATTATCTAGTTCTCTTTGTTTAATTTCATTATCTAGTTCTCTTTGTTTAATTGATTATCTAGTTCTCTTTGTTTAATTTCATTATCTAGTTCTCTTTGTTTAATTTCATTATCTAGTTCTCTTTGTTTAATTTCATTATCTAGTTCTCTTTGTTTAATTGATTATCTAGTTCTCTTTGTTTAATTTCATTATCTAGTTCTCTTTGTTTAATTTCATTATCTAGTTCTCTTTGTTTAATTTCATTATCTAGTTCTCTTTGTTTAATTGATTATCTAGTTCTCTTTGTTTAATTGATTATCTAGTTCTCTTTGTTTAATTTCATTATCTAGTTCTCTTTGTTTAATTTCATTATCTAGTTCTCTTTGTTTTATTGATTATCTAGTTCTCTTTGTTTAATTTCATTATCTAGTTCTCTTTGTTTAATTTCATTATCTAGTTCTCTTTGTTTTATTGATTATCTAGTTCTCTTTGTTTAATTTCATTATCTAGTTCTCTTTGTTTAATTTCATTATCTAGTTCTCTTTGTTTAATTTCATTATCTAGTTCTCTTTGTTTAATTGATTATCTAGTTCTCTTTGTTTAATTGATTATCTAGTTATCTTTGTTTAATTGATTATCTAGTTCTCTTTGTTTAATTTCATTATCTAGTTCTCTTTGTTTATTTGATTATCTAGTTCTCTTTGTTTAATTTCATTATCTAGTTCTCTTTGTTTAATTGATTATCTAGTTCTCTTTGTTTAATTTCATTATCTAGTTCTCTTTGTTTAATTTCATTATCTAGTTCTCTTTGTTTAATTTCATTATCTAGTTCTCTTTGTTTAATTGATTATCTAGTTCTCTTTGTTTAATTTCATTATCTAGTTCTCTTTGTTTAATTTCATTATCTAGTTCTCTTTGTTTAATTTCATTATCTAGTTCTCTTTGTTTAATTGATTATCTAGTTCTCTTTGTTTAATTGATTATCTAGTTCTCTTTGTTTAATTTCATTATCTAGTTCTCTTTGTTTAATTTCATTATCTAGTTCTCTTTGTTTTATTGATTATCTAGTTCTCTTTGTTTAATTTCATTATCTAGTTCTCTTTGTTTAATTTCATTATCTAGTTCTCTTTGTTTAATTTCATTATCTAGTTCTCTTTGTTTAATTGATTATCTAGTTCTCTTTGTTTAATTGATTATCTAGTTATCTTTGTTTAATTGATTATCTAGTTATCTTTGTTTAATTGATTATCTAGTTATCTTTGTTTAATTGATTATCTAGTTCTCTTTGTTTAATTTCATTATCTAGTTCTCTTTGTTTAATTTCATTATCTAGTTCTCTTTGTTTAATTTCATGAGCCCTTAACTCTGCACGTTCATCTCTTTCCCTATCTGCTAATTATTTTTTCAATTGTTTAACTTTATTTTCAACAAATTCTTGATATTCTTTTTATCAGTAATATCATATTCTTTTGCTAACAATTTAGCTTCATCATAAAGTAATTGAACCTTTGAATCCATTATTATTTATTATGAATGTCAAAATTTATGATTCTATAGTACAGCACAATTTTTTTTTTTAAAGCAATATTTTATAGTACAGCACTCTTATAATCCTATCCTATAACAAGACGTTTACAGCAGAATGTGAACCAATACTATCTATACCAAGACACTTTTTTTATTATGACTTATTTTATCTTATTATTATTAGATAGGATGCAACTATTATTGTCAGCAAAGCAATACACAATATTATTGTCAGTAATGGTAGTACTCAATACCATTAGCAGGAATGATAGCATTCTCCTGTGTTATATGTTATAATGCTCAGGTAAACATCAAGACAAAAAATACTTTCCTTATCCCTTATTCGAGAACAAATGCGTATAAGTACTCTTTCTTCCCGAGTGGCATACGGGCTTGTAATGGGTTACCTGAACAAAGAAGGGAAACCAGTAACTTAACATAATTTAAAACACTAAATAAAAATGCAAGACTAGACTCGGACCACCACGGAAATGCGTAGAAGGCAATAATCTTCTTTATAGAAGTAGCGTCTGTAATTTATAAGATAAGTTACGCATACAATAGCGAAAGTCACGAAGCGCCAACTCCATGCAGGGCACGCTATTCCCGTTAAGACTCAGCAGCTTATGGCATTGGGTCGGGCTGGACAGCATATTCGGCCATGAAAATGAAATGTCGAGCACATCGTACACGTTCAGAGTTAGATCTACTACAAAGCCCTCAAGTCTTGTATTTCTTTGAGTATTTGTATACATTTGGTGCACGGAATCATAGGGATTTAGTTAACGGTTAGGTTTCGGTTTATAACATTTGGAAAAAACAATCATTTATCATCATGAAATACAAATAAGAACAGTAACAGGCTTTTGGCCAGCATGTATTTACTTATACGAGTCCTGTTTTATAAATGCATCCAAGGGTCTCCTGATGCGCTACCCGTACACGATTTATTTAAAACGAGCTACAAGGTTCATTGCTAGCGAATCTTCACAACTGACAAGAGTAACACCAATAGTTGAATCCCTTAACCTACAAAACACTGGAGCAGGGGTAGGCAACCTACGGGACGCGTGTCAGACTTGGCAAGCAGATCGATTTTCAATGGCACGCAGACGATACCAAAAAGGCAATTCAAGTTTCTTCTTCGAGAAATTGATTCCTAGAGCATGTCGACTTTTAGGATGTTGGCACACTATAATCAAAAAAGTACAGAGTACAGAAGAGCAAAGAGTAAAGTAGTAAGATTTAAGGCAAATTTAAAAATGCCAAATAAACTATCTACTAGGCAACAATGACAATATAAAAAAATCAGTTAAAATAAAATATCTTGGTGTATGTTTATATGAAAATCTAATCCACAAAGAACAAATAAAAAACAAATGTAAATCTACAATGTGGAATGTACAAAGAAAAAAAAAGTATCAGAAATATTCTAACAAAAGAGGCATGTGAGACATTAATCGTAGGCTTGGTAATAGCTCATCTAGACTACGCAAACTGTCTGTACATTGGACTGCCAGAGTGTGATTTGAAAAAACTACAAAGGGTTCAAAACATGACAGCGTAAATTGTTCTGAACAATGAGGACAACTCAGCAATCTGTCTAAAAAAAAAACTGCACTGGCTACCTATAACACTTAGGATAAAATTCAGTTTTGACTATGCTCTATAAAAGCCTTCATGGTCAATCTCCCCAGTACATGAGGTCCATGGTGGAGCTACATACATCAGAGAAAAGAGGACTACGTTCAAACAAAATCTATCTACAGCTCAAGTTGCCAAACGTAAAAAGAGAAACATTTGCAGCTCTCGCCTACAGTGTCGTAGTGCATCTGTGGTGGAATGTACATCCGAACACAATTGAACAAGCCGACAATATTGACATTTAAAAAAACAAACAAAAAAAAAAATCCATTTATTTTAATATCATATTGTGAATGTGAAGCGCATTCGAAGACTTTGTTATGAATAGCGCTATATAAATATGTAATTTGACATTTGTTGTAAATTTTAGCTTAGAAATACAACACAATAACAACCTGTTGCAATGCTCAGATAAGGACAAAAACACGTTCACTATCACTTATTCGAGAACAAATACACATTATAAGTAATCTTTCGTCTCGGGCGGCGCCCGGGCATGGAATGCGTTGCCTGAACAAACCAGCAAAACCAGTAACTTAACATACTTTAAAACACTAATAAAAATGCAAGACTAGACACAAACCACGGATGAGCGTTTGACACAATAATCTTCTATGTTATAGAAGGAGCGCCTGCTGTAATGTATAATATAAATGATCCAAAACGGAATACAACAACCCAACGTATTGTAATAATATGGTAATATGTTATAAGTAGCATTACAGTCTGGTACAATTCTATGGAAGCTTTTAACTACCCCAGAAAGAAAGAGTCATGTTTTTTTTTCACTTAGAACTTCAGATCTGATTGTCTTCCAGTCTGCCGGTTTAATCTGTCTGTCTATTTAATCTTTATGTCTGTCTGCTCTGTTTCTGTGCTCACATTGAAAGAAAAAAAATTAGAGTGTCTTTTAAATTCAATAAAAAACAAAACAATTGCAAAATTCGTTGGATCAATTTCCATGAGATCCAAACAGGAAGTGGACCCCATTAAACTTGAATACAACCAGTTATCGCCCAGTTATCGCCCCGTTATCGACTGGTGAAATCACTTTTTTTCTATGTTTGGAATTCATGAAACTGTTTACCTCTCTCACGTTATATACAATCACGAAATATCGCCACAGATGGCCACACAGCGCCACACAGCTTAGTGACAATAGTTCTAATGATGTTCTAATATAAAACAACTTGTTACAACGATCAGATAAACATATGGACACAATCACTTTTCTTTACCTTTATGTGAGAACAAATACATATAAGTACTCTTTCTTCCTTAAAATTGTTGACTTTTCCCTCTGGTCTAACTGGGTCTCCACTGAACAATGAAGAAGAAGAAGAAGAAGAAGTGGCATCCGGGCATATGGAATGGGTTGCTTGATCAAACCAGGAAAACCGGGAACTTAAAATCATTTAAAACACAAATAGAAATGCAGGACTAGACTCAATACACGGATGAGCGTAGGACGCAATAATCTTATGTATAGAAAGAGGTGCTCGGTAAATTTGGCAATGGTAAATTCGGAACCGGTATTTTAGGCAAGGTGATTTTGGCAAAGGCAATTTCGGAATAGGTAATTTCGGCAAAACACGCAAAGCGGTAAAATTGGCAACGGTAAAATTGGCAATCATATAAAATCCGCTGTTTTTATTAAAAGAATTGGTTAGACTACACTCTAGTCCATGGATATGCAATGCGTGCCATACTTGGCAAACAGAGTGTTTTTAAATGGCACATGAAAGACCACCAAAATGGTGAAAAGAGCATGATAACATTAAGGAGCACTTTGGCACGTTATTTAATTTAACGTCATCTAATGATCAAAGACAAACATTTTAAATAGGCGCCAAATGTACGCCTTCCCCAGCCCAGGCGTTTCTCCCCCCCCCCTTAAGTTATATATCTATAAAAAACGAACACTGTCCCTATTTCCCTCTCCCGAGACACGCGGGTTTTCTTGACCGGTTACGTCAGGGAGAGTTAAAGAATTAATTTGCTGACCTCTAGACCTATTCTCTCAACACGGGTTGTTGAGTGTGTGTGGGAGGGGGGGAACACATGGCCACCATAAAACATTTTATCACATTCCATTTGCCGTCAATCAGTAGGCTACCTTTTTGTCTTTGTAGTTTTAAACCTTGTACCAGTTTTAAACCTTGTACCTTCTATGTTATAACGATACAAGTATACATTACTTAGACATATAGGCCTACAACAATTTACAACTCTCGTTTGTAATATAATTTAAATATATAAGAAAAGTAAATAACTAAATTATTTTTTCAAAATTGTAATAATAAAATGAAATCCAATAACATTATCAATGTTTTGATAAAAAAACTTTATTGTAATAATAATAACAACAATGTTCTGGGATTAAAAAAAGAATTGGAACGAATACCCCCCCCCCCCAACCTCTTTTAGTTTTTACTGCTTATAGCCTGGTGCTACCAAGCTGGTCACTAACACTTTAATCGGTGGGGAGACGAGGTTGGGGAGACGGGGGTGGGGAAACGGGGTGGGGAGACGGGGGAGGGAGGGGCTAGCGTTTGCTTTTGTTAACACGGCGAGTCTCATTCTGGTGTTTAAAAAAGAAGAGGGGATGGCAAATAATCTACATTATGTAACATTGCTTTGCCTTGTTTCCTTGTGCTATAGACAAGGGGGGGGGTAAATTTTGCGTCTATTTAAATGTTCCTTTTTATGCATTAGTTAAATAACGTAAATGGTAAAAAAAAATTACGGTGTTTTTATTCAATGTTTTTCTTAAATTTAATTTTTAGTCAAACGAACTAATTAACTATTTTTTGTTACCTAACTTGTATGCTTTATATATATTTTTTTGTGTGTCATTTTAGCTCGTCTCATAAACTCAACGACTAGGGCCCATCTCCTACGCCTTCCTCTGGTTACGCTATTGCAAACATGTCACAAATCAGGCACTTTCTATAGGCCTAATGCTAACTTCATTTCGTGACATTAGCTTCATTTAATAGACTAGAGCAGGGTCGGCAAACTTTAGATAATAGTGTGCCAAAGTAGCATTTCTAAATCTTTCAGGGTGCCAACGGCCTTAATGTCATCCTGCTCTTTTCATGCAGAAGATACTTAAACTTCCTTTTTTGTTGGTCTTTCACATGAAATTTAAAACCGTACTGCGTGTCAAGTCTAACACGCATTTCGTAGGTTGCCGATCCCCGGACTAGAGTGTAGTTCTACCAATATGGTCAATAAAAACAGTGGATATGTTAAGTTTGCCAAATTTACCGTTGCCAAAATTACCGCTTTGATAGTTTGGCCGAAATTACCGTTGCCGAATTTACCGTTGCCAAAATGACCTTGCCGAAAATACCGTTGACGAATTTACCCTTGCCAAATTTACAGTGATTCATAGAGAGAGCGTCTGTAATGTTTAAGATCAGATAAATCTATAGGGAAACAGCAACAACAACAGCAATCTTTGCATAGGGAACCAAAAAAATATGTTTGTAAACAGTTTGTTCTGCGAATTATTTCTTTATCTCATTTACATAAAGGATTTAGGGCATTGGAATACTTGGAAAGGTAAAGACAGCGTGTGAGTGGTACAATTCAGTTTTTTTTTTCGTGGGACCAGAGCAAGAAATACTGTGGAAGATCATATCAGTTATTTTTACTTATAAGACGGTGGCCGAACGGTAGCGCCTTCGGCTGGCGTACAGGAAGGTCCTGGGGTTCGAATCCTGGTGAAGGCTAGGATTTTTTTCCCGGGACTCGAGGGTGTCTCTGAGTCTACTCAGCTCTGATGTGTAACCTGACATTAGTTGGGGTAGTGTAAAAGGCGGCAGGGCATTGTACTGGCAACACATCCCCTAGTATGCCGTGGTAACTGAAACGGGTGAACGCCGCTCCACCCGCCCTATGTTAAATTTTTTTCCGACGGGTACTTTACTTTACAATAAGACGATAAAAATGTCAATTGGTCACAAAGAAGATATTAAAAAAAAAAACCGGATACGGAAACAAATTTCAGGAAATGCTGCGTTAGATTATCGTTATAAAATGTTTCTGGTGTACTTTTGAAAGAAGTAACATTCAAGTAATTAAAACATGTAGTTGAATGACCCGAACTGAGTAGAATGAATGATAATTTATTAAATAAAGAAAATGTAAACAGATCTGACGTATTGTTTTTCTGGCAGTGCATGTGATCGATTATTTATTTACTTAATGGCCGGAAACTTTCTTGGGGCCTGGCTCCTATCCCTGGCCAACTTCTCTAATTCCTTCCAGGTGTAATCCATCTTTGTCATGTCTTCCCCTACTACTAGGTCACATGGTCAGATGTTTCTTTCCAGCATCCCTTGTAAATTTCCGCCTGGACGGCGCTTTATAAACTCTTTATAAATACTTTCTAAATTTCATGCTCCCCAGCACCTGTTCGAGCTTTCATTTTTTTTTTGCACGGCCAGGTGGCAGGTCCTCTGAGAAAAAAAAGTTCGTTTGACCATAGAAACTGTGATTCACCTGCGTTATGGTCGAACTTATTCCTGGGTAAAGGAAACGTTTGATAGTGTGATATTGAATATTGCAATTTAAACCCTGATATCACAACGGGACTAGTGGAGTACATAATCTTTTTATATAGCGTCTTATTCTTCGTATAAGTTTACTGACATTCCTGCTAGATAGAAGATTATTACGTGCTTGGCCCAAAACTCCCTCAGGGCGGCAGGAATAGAACCTGGGTCGTAATGGTGACAGTCCGGTGTACTAACCACACGGACAAGCTGGCTACTTGAATCCAGCCAGATGTAATGACCACCGGACAGTCAGGAGAAAGAAAAGACCTGAGAATGACCTGGTTACTTAATCCTACGCTAAGCTGACACGTGATCGACGACCTCGGCTCCCCGTGGGTGGGATTTGTCAATAACTGACCTTTTAACATTGTCCGTAAGAATTGGAAAAGGCCAATGATCATGATGCCCTACATTAGGGGTCGGCAACCTTTTGCTAATTGTGTGCCAAACTCTGATTTCTAAATTATTCGGGGTGCCATTCAGCGTGTCATTCAGCGTGCCATTCAACATGTCATTCAGCGTGTCATTCAGCGTGCCATTCAGCGTGCCATTCAGCGTGCCATTCAGCGTGCCATTCAGAGTGTCATTCAGCGTGCCATTCAGCGTGCCATTCGGCGTGCCATTCAGCGTGCCAACAGCCTGAAAGTAAACCTGCTCCACTATATTTTTTTGCCCTATTTTTTTGTAAGACAATTTATTAAACGCCGTAGGTCAAGGCCAAAAGCAAAAGAACGTTACAGAGAAAATCGTTAAATTTAAAAGAAATAACAAGGTTGTTATTATCATCTTTTATTATTTTTTTGATGTCGTTTATAACAAATTACATACTTTTATTACTGAACTTTCACATTAAATCTAATTGTTAATGTCTAAAACATTAATTTAGTTGTCAAGATTTGATTCTAGCACCTGCTAAAATTCTTTTTTTTTAAAATTTGTTTAATTAGGAGGCGCTTGGGGCTCTTTCGAACTCCTCGACCTTCATGTGGGCCTTTCGGGGTTTAAAAGTTGCATGGTATCGGCAACTAATACCCGCACTGACTTCCGATCCCGAAAGGCGGGTCATAAGTCGTCGATCAGCTAATTCCTCCCTCTGCACAATCACTCTTACGTCAAGCATGAGAGCTGAGTGCAGACCATCTGTAGTCCAGGCCGACCATGAATGAGAGCCAATGCGAGAAAACTGAGCAAGCTCCTAGTTTCGCAAGGCTCGGACAAAAACCGATCACTCCAAGTGCGAACCTGACCGCCTTCTGTGGTCAGAATGTACGACACTATGATCCTAGCCAGAAACCCTAGAAGCTATCACTCTGACGGGATGTTAAAACCGGTTTGTTTTCAAAACCGGTTTTTGGTTCTATAAAACCGGATTTTGGTTCCCCCCCCCCCCCCCGGCCAGAAAAGCCAAATGTGTGTAGTTTTGTATGTATATTTGAAAAATAGTTCAAACTTAATTATTCTTTGCAAGGCATTCAAGGGGTTGATTTGTGTGAATACAATATAATTTTGTACACTTTACCATTATATTCTTTAGAACTATAAAAAAATCTGGGCTAATTGATTAAAACTGATAGCAGTTTTCAATAGTGATAATCTTATTTCCGATTATCGTTCACCATAATATTAAGAAGCATATGAAGAGGATGACGACGTTGATCCAGGATACTTCGTATGCAGGTGCGTACACAAGCCATTGGTACTGCCACCGCTCAGGCTTATCTGTTGGGAACATAGTTTACACCGAGCCATCGTTAAAGAATTGTTTTCAAAGATGAACCGAAAAGTAAAAAGATTCATGTTAATTGTAACCTTAACATTTGGTTTGATGTTGTTTTTATCGGAAAAAATGAAACACAATATCTAAGACTAAATAGCGTTAGCAAGGCATTTCAAGAATTGTTTTGTGCGAATCCAACATTATGTATTAAAAATATTTCCATCAAAACAAAAAGAAAAAAATTGCTACTAACAAACCGAAAGCCGGTTAACGGTTCTCTGTTTCAAAACCGGAATCCGGTATTCAGGTTTTCGTTTAACATCCCTAACTCTGAGTCACTCTGACTAGGTTCCCCTCACTTTGAGAAGAGAAGCCAGAGGTGTTTCATAAAATTTTGATCTCAGCCTGAGACTTTCTTTGAAGCTTACGAATTACAGATATATCACATCAATAGCACTTATTAAATGGAATAGATACATTGTGATCATACAAAGTGGGTAGTTAATGTGGTGTTTCAAGTTTAAAAATGTAGATGTAATTTTTGCACTCATATAGATCTAATATTTATATAATTTTCAATTATTTTTAAAAATAATTTTATCAATTAAAAACTATAATTAGTTATTGTCAGCTACTTATTTTTTTGAATAAAGGAAAAATAGAAAACATTTAGAAATATTAACGCAAATAAAAGCGGGTTAATTATCTCCCTTTAATTAAAGTTTCCAATTTGATTCTATAGTGGTACCAAACAAATTATGTTTTGTAATATAACTAATATTACTTATTAATTATTATTTTCTTTTAAAAATCTAGCATTATGATATTTTTTTCAACTAGTACTTAAAGGTGTAAAATTAATTTACGTTAAAACAGTTGTAAATAAACATTTCCTGCATTAATTGTTAAAGTCGATTTAAGTTTAAGGAGATTTTTAAGAACATTAATAATTCCAACAATTACATGATATAATGCTAGTATTTAAGCCTCTTATATTTATTAAAATAATAAAACAAAAAAAACATTTTTTCTTGAATTAATTATATACTTTTTATGCTTAATTAAAGAAGACAAGCTCTACTATCAATTAACGAGCATACTTGTTCTTGAATGCTCTTCGCTAATTGTTCAATGTCGGGTACATATTTAGTTACTTTTGAGTGGTCAAGTGTAAGTGGCCTCTTTGCCTATGCATAAAACAGCTTCCATATGCGATAAAATATGTTCACACCTGTAAGTTGAACCAAAAGCGGAAACTAGAGCGAATGCTTAGCAGTTAAACGACTTTCCTAAGCAGCTTCCTTTCAGTTTTTTTTCCGCAAATTGGCATATTTTGATGCCCGTTTGTTTATGTTTAAGATTCAACTTGCTGCATTTTACAATAGCTAATATACCGCTGCCAAAAAAAAAAAAATCCAGATCTAAGGAGTAAGATCAAGCCAGTCAGTCTTGATGTGGTATGAAAACATGAGTGCTTCAATGTACTAAACCCATCTCTCTATCTTAGTGTGCCTTAAATAAGGGAAGTAGTTAAAATGTTTTGAAATTGATTTCACGACAAGATATATCCAGTTTCAAAGCAAATTCATGTCAGTGGTCTAAGAGTTCAAGTGATGTTTGACCAAAGTTCAACTCATTGAAATGTGTTGTTAAATCATTCAGAAACATAGGCTTCAACAGCCACTTATCCAAGACTTAACCTCGTCTAAGGTAACGAACAATGATGTACAACAACAGATCTCTATATTCCGTATCACTTTCTTGTAGAAGAGACTTGAATTGCCTGTAAACCAATCAAAGGTTAGATACTATACAGATTCAATGATGAGATATTCGCACACAAACTTTCCTGAACTTTAAAACTCCACGTACATCGTGATTTTCAAGTTATAGTTTGCGTTGAAATACCCCCATCTGGGAGGTCTCCCTGGCGTGCCACTGAAAATCGTTCTGCGTGCCAAGTAGGGCACGCGTGTCTTAGGTTGCTGATACCTGCGCTACATTATTTATTATCCGATATTGAAACACCTTTATGACGTGTACGTCCAAATCTTGATACGGTAATGGTCACTTTTAGTCTGTTACTAACAAGACAATATAAGATTGTTATTATGAAAGTCTTTTTTTTTTCTATTTGAAAATACATTATATGCTATTTTACTATTTTCTTTTAAGACTGAGCGCCCATTCATCCATAGATTTTTTTATTCTTTCTTCATTCCGAGTCCATTATTGTCCAATCTAAGTTGTCGCTTCCTTATTTCAATTGTGGCTGTGCAATGTTAAGATAAACAACTTTAGCCCCGAGTCTAGATGTATTGCCTCGCCACCCGCTGCTATCTATTAGGCGTTTCACTTCATCTGTCTCTCTCTCTCTCTCTCTCTCTCTCTCTCTCTCTCTCTTTCTCTCTCTCTCTCTCTCTCTGTCTTTTATTTCACTCTTTCCTCCTTTCCCCCCAAAAGGCCCTCCTCTCTCCAGGCCTCTTCTTCTCTACTCACACCTCTTACTCTATGTATTAATTGTATACTATTAGATCAGAGTTTCCCAACGTGGGCGTAATTGTCATTCAGGGCGGAGGTGAGGAGGTCCTAATGGGCGCTGACGTTTTCTGGGGGCGGTACGAATGGGCGCTGAGGAACTAGTGGGCGGTAAGAACGTACTTCAAATAGTCTGAAAACCCCAGCTAATTAAATTACCAAACTTTTGATTTGCTTTAATAATATAACGGTCATTGTAGCTCGGTTAAGAGACAAACGAATTAATCACATTTTCTACTATTAACCTATATTTATGTAGGGCCTATAGGCATACTGCGTAAATATGACGAAGAAGTCATCCAAAGCTATTTTAGGCTTTTTTTTTTTCGAAAAATGCGGGGGTTGGACTTATATTATGGATGAAATGTGACGTAGAACACAAGAGTAAAAAAAAATCTATCATGACTTAGCAGTACTCAAACCGAAAAGAAAAAGAAATCGCACTTCTAGAAGTTGAGTACAGTAAAAATGAAATATCTGGATTGGTTCGACATCAACCAAACTTCGGTGAAAGTTCGTTGCGTTCATAATTTGATGAGTCCACGCTATCAGACTATCAAAATTTACTTTTAGCATAAAATCAAGAGAAAATTTGCCAAGAAATTATTTTACCTAATGAATGTATAGGTCTAGCTGATACTTAAAGCGAATAGGCATTTCTTGTACAATAAGAGCTTTAAGGGCAAAAGCAATTCCTCTTAAAATTATTATATTATCACTTGCTATTGATGGCTCTTCGATGATAATAAGGCGGAATCGTGGATTAATTTCATATTTAAAGAAATAAGTGCAAGATGTATTGGCTGTCCATTGTGGGATTCATTGACAACAATTATAGTTACTAAACAATCTTTCTGTGATCGTCTACATTAATCACTACCATTCATGATTACTGCAGTAAATAATAGCAGAGCCAATGTATGCAATGATAGACACTTTAGACCTAGATGAACGGCCAATATGGTGCACCATTCCCTGCCCGTTCATTCGTTGTTTGCTTTCCCTGGAATGTGGATCTCTCCCTCAGGACACTCTAACCACACAAATCTCAAGAGAAGCCTGTTGAAATAGATATTATAAATTATTCAAAGCGTGCTAGAGTTTTTCGGAAAGCAAAAAAATAAAAAAAAAAATAAAAAAAAAATAAAAAAATAAAAAAAATAAACTAATTCTCGAGAAAATCTATAAAACTGAAAAATGATATCGCATATTTAAATAATGTTATATAAGTTCAATGAAAGGATTGTTTAATTACATCGATATGAATTCTATTCAATGAAAATATAGAGTGTTATTTCCACATTTATGTAAAAACTTGTATTGGACAAAAGCAGCAATTACCCTAGAGACTTTCACCAGTTTCCCAGTCCTGCAGATAAAGAAAACTGACGAAGACATACTCACTTATTGATAACACCTTCAAGCACTTTAATGATGACTTCAATGGTCGATTTCAAGACATTATTAACACGACAATTCTCTAAATGTATAGAATTACAAATAGACCTACCTATACAGCTGCAAGAGGAATCAATGAAAAAATAAAACTACAGTATCTCATAAAATAATACATGTATTTTTAAAAATTATATGCGATATAAATATATGTATATATATATATATATATACAGAAAGAGAGAGAGAGAGGGGGGGAAGCTGGAGAGTATAGATAGATAGCAGATAACATACTGTCCTGATAGATAGATAGCAGATAACATACTGTCCTGATAGATAGATAGCAGATAACATACTGTCCTGATAGATAGATAGCAGATAACATACTGTCCTGATAGATAGATAGCAGATAACATACTGTCCTGATAGATAGATAGCAGATAACATACTGTCCTGATAGATAGATAGCAGATAACATACTGTCCTGATATTATTTATTTCCTAGTGTCAGTTCTTTTCTTTCCTTATTTTCAACATCATCTGTGGCGGCGCAGCCCAGGTAGGGCTCTGGCCTGCCAAATCACTTCATTTTAAGTCAAGACTTTCTTTTATTTTACTCATTTTACTCAGCTGCTTATTTCCTCCATGCCTGGGCCCCAAGCTGTCGATTGGAGAATCTCCAGATGCTCCTTTTTCGCCTGCCATTCGGTCGTTTTCCTCTAGTATATTGATTATATATCGCCTTCAAACCTCCGCTGTTTGACATTTTTTTCAGTCAGGTTAGGAAAGTGACCTGTCTAGAGTGACCTGCACTTTTTTAAAAATATCTGCTTTTATTTTATTCTTACTAACATATTTTTGTTCAACACTTTTGATCTCAACATTGAGTACGCTACGAAAATTAAAAAAAAAAAATGTATTTGACCTATTTTGATAGAAGAGAGTTATTATTTTTTAATATTTCATTTCTTTCGCTAGTCGGTTATATTTATCTAATACAGTGAGGTCATATATCATTATTGCATACATACATTATGTCACGTGCGACGTATAATGATATTTTTAGAAATGTAATAATTATACATTCTTTTGATTCACATCCCTATTGGATCTCACAAGGTTGTATAAGAATTAGTATTGATGTTATTGTAGTAGATTTGATGTTTATTTGGCTCTTATGATGTGCTTTCTATGTATGAAGTGAATTAGATAAACTGTACCTTAATATAGAGGAAATCCACAATCCTGTTTGAATGATTAAACACAATTTTATTCCAACAAGTTGAGATAATGAATATAACAGTAACACAAAATACAAATACCAATATTATAGGATGAAACTTAATCAGTTGAGATTCTTCTATATCGTACTAAACCGAGATAACGTATCCTTTAAGAAAGTGGTCAAGATCAGTCCTCACACATTAGCGCCCAAGCTAGAACTAAACTAACGGTCTCAAACCCTCGTGCTGACATATGACGCATTTTAATGCTATGACGTAGTGTCTAGACATATACATGTTTTATTCCTAACACGGAAACATTTCGGGTTTAAGATTATTTCTTTTTAACTTTAGTTAATAATAATAGAACCAATATAATTAGGGAAATAAAACTACTTTTGTAACAATTACCACTGCCAGCATTTTGTAAAGAGAACTAACGGTCTACATTGCGGGCCAGTTTGTGTTTCTGTGTGTGTCTGCGTGTGTATGTGTGTCTGTATCATACATCTGTATGTGTGTAGTACATGTAGATTCACTGATGAGGCTGAACATTCAGCTCAGAAAGAGCAGCACCAATCAATGACGCAAGATACCCGCGTAATGCCTCTCGAGAATGGAGAATGCCAACAAGTGCTAAGTCAAAGACAGAGGATGCCATTATTGAAGATCAGAATAAACTCTGTGCTTCCCCTTGCCGATATAATAAATAAGATTTTTTAGTTAATACCAGAGCTGCAACCTACGACACTCAGATACCCAGATCTGCAACCTACGACACTCAGATACTTTTCAATGACACTCGGACGTCTCCCAAAAGTCAATTAAATTCTCTTATACAAGAAAACGAGTGCTTGAACAAGATGACTTTTAGGCTTTTGACACACTATTATTCAACGTTCTCCGACCCGTGGGCTAGTGTATGAGCTATCTAGTGAGAATCGAACACCCGCGTCTCCCGCACCTGTCTAAAATATAATTATTAAACTTATTTTACTTACTGAAAACAATTTAGGAAAGCTATAAATTCTGAAATTCTTTACAATAGTTTAAAAAAAAAGGAATATTAATTATATTATTAATGGACATTTTTTTAAAGTAGAGAAATAAAAAAAAATATTGCTGGGGAATCGAACCCAACGTCGCCCGCATGGCAGTCGTATACGCTAGCATCTCAGCTAGGAAGGACACATGCCGAAAGCGAAATCACAAAAGTAAAATATGAGATAATAAGGTCACGTGTCTTGAAATAAACCAATGGAGATCGGAATCCACATACACAGTCGTCTTTATTTATAGAGAGATTAAACACCTCAAAGTTTACTTTATTGGATGTAGAGTTATAACTTTCATAAAGCCAAGTTTAAAATGTTGGCGATATTAAAAGTAACAAAAGTAGTCCACGGATAAAATGTTCATAGGTCAAAGGTTGACAGGCTTAAGGCATAATGTCTGAACCGTAGTCAATAACCACATACTTCAAGGGGACGTAACTTGCTTCAAAGAAATTCTCCAGACCTGGGAGTTATCGAACCTGAATAGATAGACCCGTTCACATTGGAGCACCCACAGCAACAAAAAAAAACATGAACAAAGAAAACTACACAACTGGATGTGTGTGAGTTGACTAAACAAATTAGGACCACACTTTTCTTTTTCTATATTAATGCGAGTCGGGTCAGTCTATGTATTAATCTGTTCTGAAGTTATAAGTGGGCGATGTTTTACATTATTAATTTATCACTTGCTTTAATCTACCCGTATCTTGAAATGTATGTTCAGCCTTCTAACACTCTTTCTTCTTCTTCTTCATTGTACTGTGGAGCCCCCCGTTAGACCCAAGAAAAAAAGTCCACAATTTAAGGGTAATTTGATTGCGAATGCTCTAGGATCAAAAGTGTGCATTACTACTTATAATATTATATATTATATTTTCACTTTCTACATCATCGTCTTTCTACCATTTCCAATGGGGTTTTCTTCTTTATATCTTTTTAATGTCTATCTATCTCAAGAGGGGCATTCGGGGCATGGAATGGGTTACCAGAACAAACCATGAAAACCAATAACTTAACATCAAACACTAATCAAAAGCAAGTAGGACGCAATAATTCCACCCTATCTCTCTCTCTCTCTCTCTCTTTCTCTATCTGTCTCTCTTTCACAAACATACAAATATAAATATAGTTATTCTCTTTTTTTATTCTTATTTATTAACTTCGGTTTTCTTTATCTCTTTCAGCAGCGCTTGGAGTAATATTGGCCTCGCCAACAGTCTCAAGTCTCATGGATTATAAACTTTTCTAATGGAGATACTCGTGAACAGGCTAACCACAGATTTCAATGCCACGGCCCATCCATTACAGGAGGCGTCGTCGAGGGCCACCGTCTTCAACGCCAGCCTCGACGCGGGATACCTGGCTGTCAGCAGGGACGCCTTACGTGGCAACGGCTCCTCCGGTTTCTACCACAACGATAGCGTCACGGCGTCCGTCCTCGACGCGCTCGCCACCACGGTCTCCGGGAACTCCAGCGACGGGCAGGAGATCTCTATGAGGCAGTCCGTGCAAGTGATTGTCGTCTTGAGCATTCTCTACGGCATCGTCTTCGTGCTGGCCCTAGTGGGCAACATCAGCGTGGTGATCATGGTGGCCAAGGACAGGAGCCTGCACACCGCCACCAACTTCTTTCTGGTCAATATGGCCGTCGCGGATATACTGATAGCCATCTTCTGCTTGCCCATCACACTGCTGCACAACATCTTCTCAGGTAAGTGGCCCTGTTCGCGAAATAGATGTATTTCCTCTTCTCTTTCTTCTTCATAATCAGAGGTAGCTACAGGAACTTAACACTGCATCCAATGTTCGTCACAAACCGCTAATTTCTTCTAGGGAATGATAATAATGATAATACATAGCGCAAATCCCGATGAGGACAGTTCTATGTGTATGTTACAGACAGGTTACAAACAACGAAGAGCAGACGAAAGGTGGTCGATGAGAGGCCTATCATTGGACCAGAATTCAGACCTGGACACAAAGATACAGGAATTGGGTTTGAGGGTTCTGAAATAAATGATCTCTGAACCTTCTAATAGATTTTGTTTACTAATTATGGTTGACAGCTACCTCCGGCGGACTGAAAAAGGCTGGAAACATAAAAAAAAAATGTGCCTGAAAAATCCATTTCAGATGGCTGGATAGCATAATTTTGTGCATCCATTTCACATTATTGTTATCCTTATTATTGTTATTGTTATCTATTGCAACATATAATTATGTTTGTTTTATCTTTTGTTTTCATTTCTTGAAAGATACTGTATTATTTTCAATTTTGGTCCCGAAAGTAAGTAAATGGCATGGTATAATGTGCTTGAATTTTAAAGTCAAATGTATACATACTAATTTTCTTGGGTTTCATCGCTCTGACCAATGAAATACTCGTTTTAAAAAGACGGTCAAATATCTTTTTTTTGACCACCTTTGTTCGTTGGATTAATGTAAAGTTGATTCTTGAGTTTAAAAAAACGACATCCTCTCCCATTGGCTGTAAATATTAGTAGGCCTAGACTTGTTCTAAGTCTCATTATTAACGATACAAAAACAAACGAAACTCGTGTTTCTAAGGACCCAAACTACAGAGTTATTGATTTCTTTTTTTGTATTATTAGTTCGACCTATATCTATTTGGCAAAGTTTATATTTAGTATATTCTCTTTATCTCTGCCTCTCGCTTATTTACATGAATATTTGTCTCTCTCTCTCTCTCTCTCTCTCTCTCTCTCTCTCTCTCTCTCTCTCTCTCTCTCTCTCTCTCTCTCTTATATATTATATATTATATTATATATATATATATATATATATATATATGTTTGATTTAATCATACTATTTGTTTTGCTCAGTAATCTTTATACGTACATGATTTTATTTACTGAATTTCATCATTCACCGCCTCACAATAACTGTTGGGTATTAATCCAAATATATTTGTGTTTTAGCTTTAAAGCTAACAACCAGATGGACGTAATGCTTTTCGTTGACAAATTAAAAACATAAAATAATGTGAAAGTACACGAGGAGAAATAAAAAAAACAACAACACATTACTAAAGTGTGAAACTGAGAGCGAGGGAAAAAACAAAAAGACAAACAAGAGTGATTGGGTGCCGGTTACAGAAAGAGAAGAGAGAAGAGAGAAGAGAAAAGAAAGCTAACTAGAGGGAGAAAGATTTTAGATGCAGACATTTA
This sequence comes from Anisus vortex, assembly GCA_949126835.1. Classification (NCBI taxonomy): domain Eukaryota; kingdom Metazoa; phylum Mollusca; class Gastropoda; family Planorbidae; genus Anisus; species Anisus vortex. The sequence goes on along the minus strand of OX421494.1, from coordinate 8,185,057 downwards.
TTAATTAAAGGCCTTTTTTAACACTCGAGCCCGTTTCAGAAAAAAAAAACGATGTTGTTTAAACTGTATTTTAATCAAACCAACTTTGTGAATCAGTGATATATAACTACACAAATCGCTTAGATGAGAGGTCTGCAACCTACGTAATGCGTGCCACACTATGCACGCAGAGCGATTTTAAATGACACGCGAGGAAAAAAAGGTAATCTAAGTCACATCTCCAAGAAAATAGCAAGATCGTTTTTTAGCCTGTTGGCACGCTGAATAAATTAAAATCCTAATTTGACACACTGTTATCAAAGAGTTGGCGAACCTCTGCCATTCAGCATTTATTTGTCGCCACGGAAAATGAAAAAAACGCCCGGTCGTGGCTTCTACAAAGATGAACGTAATCAGTATTTGTTATAAAGAAAAGAAGCCGAATGAAAGCGATGACAGAGCTCTAAAATATTCACAAAAGTATTTCGGTAATAAAAGAGAAATCTTTGATCTTAATCTTGCCGATTATAATAATTTTCGTTATTTCTTAGAATAAATAATGCCTAGCAGTGAGTGGCTTTTGTAGAGGTAATTTACAACTGGATGCTTTTTCCCTAAACACCGGAAGTCATAACCACTTTTGTTTTGGGATATTTGTGATGCATTGTATTTTCTACATCATCATTGAGCTTGAACGCTTCCTAAGCATCCAATTTCCCGTAATCGTTTCATTTTTTTTTTC